>JAVQJF010006793.1:0-82845 GCA_036023855.1 Gadopsis marmoratus
TCAGCGTTGAAGAACAAAAACAAGAGGATCAACAGCAACTTTCCACTCGAGCACACTCACAAAGAATAAAAAAAGAAAATAAATTGCATGATGGCATTCAGCATGTTCAGTTTTGTTGGTTTTTGCTGCTAAATCTCATGATCAAGTAGATCAGTTCAATTCAAAGGTTCCTAGACCTACTTGATACTAATGTAAACATACAATCATAGGCTATCAGATATGGTGATACAATAAATTCATTACTAGAATACATGGAATATCCATGATTATTTTTTTCTTATAGGGACTGATCAAATATTAGCCTTTACTGTAGTTTCTATACACTGCATTCTGACAATAGTATTCACTAAGAAAGCTCTCATGCTGTGTTTTCCCTATGGTTTAACTGTTTATCTAATCATTTATAAAAATACTAGCTCCAACAACCAGCCTGAAAGAAGAGGATCTCCTCTCATCACTACTATCACTATGATGGAATATCTGCACCTGAATGCAACACAATGGCCCCTAACAATATCCCACTACCTTAACTCTCACCTCTGAATGCACCTTCTCCGGTACAGACTGCTAACTCAGGTCGATGATCCTTTTCTCGAAATTGTTGAGAATAAAGCCATAGGGTTAAATGAAATCTGAATAAACATCCATATGATTGAAAAGCACTCTTGTTTAGGTACCCTACAAGTGAGTGATGCTATTTCAGGATATGTGAGACAAGTGGAGAGCTCAGGCTTTACAAAATGAAGCACAGGGGAACACTAGCGTATAATTCTAACAAGTGCTCCTCAGATGTCAAAATGTGATTGTGCAGAATGTGTAATAACTCAGAGGACAGCTGTACATTCACCATCAAGACAGGACTGACCCATTTGGTTATGGATGATGATTAATGAAAACATGCATTAAGTCTACGCATTAACTTTGAATGCCACGTGGTAAAAAAGTGTTTATTTTAACACCACAGCCTGGGCTACAGCAAATATTCTATAATAATACTGTAGTTTTGGGAGCTGTCGATTGAGTCCACTCAAATAGCAGGCATTACAAATGGTGAACATTACAGTGAATCATGTTCATGGTGAAGTAGGTAGAGTTAAATACGTGTGGTTTACAAAACACAAAGTAATATATAAGATAATATATATTAACAAATGCAGTGTTCACTGACAAACCGGCAATTAATGTCAGCAGGCAACAGACAGGATTCCAGGTTACTGTTCAGATGTCGCTGCCATAATGTAAGAGATAAATCAAGCAACTATCGAACACAGTTAAGACTTTCCAATTTCAAGTTACATGCACTATGGCAGATTTGTGAGTTCACAGTTAATCAAACGTGTTTTTCTAAAAATACAAATTATTGTCACAAAAGTACATTTTACAACAAAGAGGTGAGATCTTCATTCCTGTAAAAAACAACAAAAAAATTTTTTTTGCCAATAACGTGGCTTCTGGCTTGGGAGAAATCCAGAGTTCCACCACAGATGCGTATCCACTATACTTGTCTATGGGAAATGTGAGCTTGGAGACTGCAGGATGGAAGATTCCCCTCTGTTGTCCAGCTCGTTCTGTAGCCTGGTGAGATTGGATAGTTCCTCCAGCTCCTGAAACTGTCTGTCGGTCTTGTGGCTGACCAACGAGCGGTAGAAGTGCACAGCAAAGACTATGAAGACCAAACCAAAGGGGACCATGATAGAGGTGGAGGTAATCGCTGCAGCCACGCCAGATGAAATTGTGTTATTGCTGGACTTGTTGGGCTTAATCGGTAAAAATTTCACCCAGCAGAGTAGAACCACCTCGGCCAGGAAGAGCAAGGTACCAATAACTGTAGAAAAGGCCCAGGCCAGTTCAATGTGCCGGTGCATTCGCTCGTGTGGAGACTCCTTCACTGAGTTGAGGTTGTGGACGTTGCTTACAGCCTCTATATTGGGCAAAATGCAGGTGCTGACCATCAGGGCAAACAGGTGAACAGCCACAAGCACGGTGGTGCAGGCGCTGAAGGCGATGAGCAGGGCCGGTGGGTAGGGGTAGCTGTTGTCCAGCTGCACTTCCACCATGGCCACCTGGACAGGAGAGAGCAGGGGACAACTTTATACACACGCCAAACACCGAGTAACACGACCGGTTCATCTTACGGGGGGGTGGCTCGGACACCGTGTTACCATAGCAAATCCAGACAGCAGGGCGGACGTCCGGCTGGAAGCTTTCAGTTTAGCGCGACTCAGGTACAGCTTCCTCCAGGACAGCGCTTGCAGCGAATGCTCGTTGAGGCTCATGTTGCGCCGAGTATCGAAGGGCCGGTGCGGCGGGCGGCGCTGACGCAGTTCGACCTCGTTACTGTTGCGGGGGAACAACAGCGCGCAGCATGCTAACGGCTACAAGGCTACACAGCAGCTCACCCCGACAGCTGGAAGTAAACTGCGGAAGCTATTTTTTTTCCCACCGCCGGTCCTCCAGCGTGTTGTGTGTCGCCTGCACCACATTACCCACAAGCCCCCGCGCGGAACGTTGGCCCAGGCGATAACTGTCGGTTGCATTTGCTCAGTTATGATGTGACCTTCCAGCCCTCAGTTCATACTCATGTAACTACCACGTTCAACGTGTAGTGATTATATATATATATAATAATAATAATAATAATAATTTTGTGTCAACGTCAGCGGTTGAACACGAGTTCACGTGACGCACGTCCCGTCCAGTGTACAGAAACTAATAATTACTATTAGAATGAATCACAGATGCTTTTATATTTATATAGACGTGCCAGATCTTATCGCTGGTTCTTATCTAACACGGCTGAACTATTTGATAATAGTGGTTAAAGCGTGATGGTTTTTTTTTTTTTTTTTTGGCTTTCGATCCCAAACAAACCAGCGGTTGTTGTGACGGGATCAACGTGTCTTCTTTGTAAAAAGAAAAAAAAAACCACCAAAAAAAAGCAGCCAGCCGCCGAGAAGCAGCGGACTGACACGCTGCGACGTCGGGACACAATGTTTTGGTTCCTGGCGATGACGTAACACACAAGAACATGGTTCCCCTTGTTTTGAACCTGCAAAGCGTGCTAAGTGCTCCTTTAACTTCGCCACGCACGAAGACGCTGTCCCGACGCCGAATGACCGGGGGAGACCGATGAGCGACGATGGCCCAGGCCGCGGGGACGTGTGCCGAACCCGGACGCAGGCTGGTGCGTACCGTCGGCCGTGTGGACGTTAGCTCGTGGATCGGCGGAGTGGCGGCCAGCTAATTAGTTAGCCAACAGTCAAGCTAACCGCTGCGACTGCGAACGCTGCGATGTTCGCCGAGTCACTTTGAGATGTTCCGAGTTAGGGGGCCACGAGGGCGAGAGGCGACATGTGTTAGAACTTATATTGTGTTTGAGACAGTTAAAACAATGAACCCAACGTCCGCGTTAAGAGCAGCGGGACCCTGCAAACGGTTTTACATGTTGTCGTTGTTGCCTTCTCTCCCAGAGGCAAGTGGCGTCTGGTGGTTGTTGTATTTGACGTCACGTTTACGAAAAAGGGGGAAAAAAGAAAGAAAGAAGATGCTGCTACAGTAACGTGGGCTGCCGTCAAATACTGAAATATGAACCTTTTGGTCCAGTTTCAAAGTTGGGACTAAACTGAATGTCCAGTCTGTTCCTGCAGAGTTTGCTTTGCTTTGCACGCAGGTGTTTTGCAGCTTTGTCATGTAACTCGTCTCGTCTTCACTGGCAGCGCTCCATCTGCCGGAGGATGTACGACGAAAACGACGATTTGTCCGACGTTGAAGAGATTGCAAACATCAGAGGGTTCAGCGTGGAGGAGAAGCTCGTCAGCGACAGATACAGCGCAACATTTGTCCACTTGATGGAGGGTAAAGGTAAACTCACACATGGCACGTCCCGGTTTTCCTTTTGATTCTCTGTTCTTACTGTTTTGTTAGTAGATATTTTGATTTGCCTTTGACTGCACGTCTTTACCACAATACAAACGTGTCCCTCAGTACTTTTTGTCCATAACTGTCTTGCAGACTTCTCTTATGAATATGTGCAAAGGGAGGCTCTCAGGATCCCACTCATCTTCAAAGAGAAAGACGGACTTGGGATCAGGTGAGAAGCCACTTTTGTGAATTCACCAGTTCACAGACGGCCGGTACGAATAATCTTTGACAGTGCACATGGTGTTGATTGAACCCACTTTTATATTTGTTGCGTATTTGTGTTTTTGGCGTCTTTTAGCATTTGACATCCATCCCTCTCTTACATTTACACAGAATGCCTGATCAAGGATTTACTGTTAGTGAAATTAAAGGATTGGTTGGTAAGTATAATTTCTCACACACACACACTAAAATATATACTTGTATGATTATTAATGTAGCAATTAGAGTGGTTAAACAAAACCATACGCACGTGCCTTTAGAAGCAGGGGAATATAGTTATGCCATGTAACAAATCTCTGCAGTAAAAAAAAGTTGTGAGAGTAAACGCACTGATTGTAGCCACCTGCCCCAAAACGATCTGAAGTGTCCTAAAAGTATTATATATAGTCTTATCCATAACCATATTTACTTCCGCAGCAGTTTGTGGTAGATACAAAGAAACATTTTCAAACTACCTCAACTATGACAGATTCTGTTTATTAGGCAGATGGACAAAGTTTACAGAGAAGACCACACACAAGTCTGTCTCTTTGTCTATTTGTCTGCCTGTCATATAACATATGTCATATGTGTGACGGCGATTATAGTATGTGTTCGTGTTCATGTCTCCTGTCTCATATGGTGGGGTATTCTATGCACTCCCTTTAAAGTCTAAATATGCTTCCATCAGTTATCGTGCACTTTTTATCCATTATTACTATGTAAAAAAATATATGATGAGACAGTTTTCCAATTGCTATTTTCTAATGGACGTAAATACAACTGTGTGAAGTGAAGTATGAAAGAAAAAAAGGTCAAATCAGGATTGAGTTGTAGTTGCTCCATCTAGTGGGGAAGATGGTGAATTGCGTGCACTACATATGAGATACTTGTTCATGATGAAATTTGTCAAATGTCAACAATGCACTCTGTATAAATCTCACAATAGCATGCTAGATTGTTTCTAGACAGGCTTTGTTAATGACAGTGGAAGTGCTCATATTGGTTTACTTCAACTTGTGTCCTGGTTGTTGCTTGCAGGCAGTCGTCGGTCTGTGGACGTGATGGACGTGAGCACTCAGAAAGGCTCTGAAATGACCATGGCTCAGTTTGTCCGTTATTACGAGACACCGGAGGAAGAGCGGGACAAACTCTTCAATGTCATCAGCTTAGAGTTCAGCCACACTAAGCTGGAGAACCTCATCAAGCGGCCCACAGTGGTAATATCACGCGACACTCTCTGTATGATGTTGTGAAGGGTTTCATGAAGGTCACACATCTGGCACCACATTCAAAGAAAGTCTGACTAACAACGCTGTGATAGATGGCTTAATGTGCTGTTTTGGTCACTCACAGGTGGATCAAGTCGACTGGGTGGACAACATGTGGCCTCCTGATCTGAAACTTAGCCAAACAGAAGCCACCAATGTAATCTCAGAGATGAAGTACCCTAAAGTGCAAAGGTATGACTTCACAGGATAGTGTTTCTGTTTTCACAAAAATCTCTCTTGAGCTGTATATAAAATGCAAGGTGTGGAGCAAGGTGTAGAAAAGACTTGGAGAAACCCGCTGCCTCCTTGGCACTAAATACAATTTCTCCTCCCATCTGAACGTCTCACGTATCGCTCCATCACTGTAGAGTGCTGCACTGTTGGTGTTATCCATCTCTTGTACGTGCTCTTGATTGTTGCTAGGCAGCAGAGTTTTCCACAGCGGAGGACGGTTTTATAACAACTGTAGTGTGACTGCGCTGACACCTCTCAGCCAATCAGCTGTCAGCATTTGTGAATGCTGTAGCTAAGAGTCCAAACCAATTATGCCTTTCCTTTTAACCTCAGTTGCTCGTATTTCCTCCCATCACACAGAGACCCTATTAACCCCACTTTCTGCCTCTCTGCCGAGTTATATTTATTTATTTTAATTATATTTGATTGAATTGTGCTCCTATTTATATGAGTGCTGGTAGTAGGGATCGGGTTCTACATAATGGTATAAAAAAAGATATCCAGTAACAAATCATATCAATTATTTACTGCTGTACATTACTGCACATTTTGACCTTATATTAAATTTTTTATTATCTTGTGTGTGTGTGTGTGTGTGTGTGTATATGCATATATGTGTGCACATGTGTGTATAATCTCTACATGTATTTGTATATATCTCGGTCACTGTAAATACATATGCGCATCTTTTTTAGATTTTTAAGATGTTTTATATGCAACAGAATTTCGTTCTGTATACACTTGTGCATATTTGAATGACAATAGTAAAGTCAAAGTCAATTATCATTTCAGCCAATACAGACACAAACAGTTTTCATTTCAGTGTCACCAGTAGTTGTCACTGCAGCTGTTGTTATGCTGTTAGTGATTTTCATGAGCAGGTCGATCTTTGAAGGCTTCCATGTAAATTGCTACCTGTCTCCATGTCGCCTGAATAACATCCACGCTGTCTTTTCAATCTCTGTTGGCATGTACTTACTGCCTCATAGAGGTGCAAAATATTGGCTATCATTTTGATATATTGATCTTTGTATATTTTCAGAATAAACCTTCCATCTTTTCACCAGTGTTTACCATTTGTATTCATATTGCAAAAAGTCATTTGTGGGTTAAGTCATTTGTTGTAATTATTATAGCACTGGAATCATTTGTTAATTGACAAATTATTTGATTGAAAGAAAATTATTTTTATTGTTAATTATTGCCATGTGTCATTTATTAATTAAAAATGACAAACATTCTGTAGTTTTGGCTTCTTAAATTGAGGATTTGCTGCTTTTCTTTGTCTTACATAATTATAAACAGAACATCTGTTGGTCAGACCAAACAAGGTGAAGACGTCGCTTTGGGCTCTGGGAAATTGTGATTGGCATTTTTCACTATTTTCTGACCAACTGACCAATCATGAAAAAAAAAACGGTTTATTATCTGTCTTTGGTTCATCATTTTCTCTCATGCAAGCAAAATAACACCAACTTCAAGGTGTAACATGCTCAGGGTTCATCACTGTTTTTCTCGGTCATTTGTTGCCCTAGCTGTGGTCACATTTATAGCTCAGTGGTGTATACACTCAATCATCTTAGAAGTGATGATATTGAAGGGTTTTTTTCAATTAGAAAACTCTTTCCAGTTAGCAGTCAACAGTTGATTTTCTGGGCAGTGGACTGTTCAGCGTGTTTGACTGACAGGTCATTCGGCAGGGTTAGTAAAGAAACGGGCTAACTTCAAGGATCTGTCGCATCATTTCTCTGTGGGGTGCACAACACAATACTGCGTATAGATTTCCTTGGCATCGTGTTGTTTTTCTGTATACACTTCATTGGTTCAATTTTTTTCAGATAAATCTGCTCCCATCTTGCCAAATTATAGAATCATTATGTCTCGGTGTGCTAATCATTCCTCAATTAATAACCAGAGGAGAAAGCAGATGTCTTATTGTGAACAATTTTTTATGCTGTCGTGCTCTTGTGAATGATATTTAGTGGTGTTTTCTATTGGAAGCAACTGAGAATACTGCAGTCTTCTAATTGGTTGAGCTGTTCTTTTTATGGATGTCAGTCTGTTATACTTGTAAATCCTCACTATCTACATGTCTACAATTTGATTCTCTTGATTTATATTGTCTTCTCCTTCTCCTGCTAATAGGTATTGTTTGATGAGTGTGAAGGGCTGCTACACAGACTTCCACATTGATTTCGGGGGAACCTCTGTTTGGTACCACGTATTCAAGGGACAGAAAGTAAGTCCATTCTAGTCTCTTATAAGAAATCTGATATTTTGTGCTGTAAATCTTCATGTATTAGTATTCTTTTCATTGAACATTAAGGGGAGAAATTAAGAAAATGCATGTGTGTTAATATTTCTAAAAACCTTGAGGGCTGCTAACAGTTTCAGAGTTAACCTGACCTCGCCACAACTGTACAGTATAACCTCTAAATAACAAATCTCTGCTTCTCCTCAGGTGTTTTGGCTTGTGCCTCCAACCCCTCATAACCTTGCCCTTTATGAGGACTGGGTCCTGTCAGGCAAGCAGAGTGATATCTTCCTGGGAGACCGGGCTGATGGATGCCAAAGAGTGGAGCTTAAGCAAGGATACACCTTCTTCATCCCATCTGGTGTGTTGGCATGGTTGTTTTAAAGTAGCCAGCAGGAAAAGATTAGCTGGCTCTTCAATGAACAGTAATCCTAAGCTTTACCTGACTATTATACAGTATATTCAGCTATGTGAGTTTGCATGAATCCTCTTTATGTTCCTTGTCTCTTTATGTATGTCTTGGACTTTTGCATTTTTTGTGATGAAGGGTGGATTCATGCTGTCTACACTCCCGAGGACACGCTGGTGTTTGGAGGCAACATTCTGCACAGCTTCAACATTCCTATGCAGCTCACCATCTATGAGATAGAGAATAGGACTAAGGTAGGAGTCTTCCTGCACTGTCAAATGTGTGGCCGAACTCTGAATCCTGCACTGCAATACAGTAAACTGTGCCTGGGATGAATTTAATCTCTCGGGAGAACCAGGGGAAGGTGAGGAGTTAACCTGCAAGTGACAGGAGAATGAGCGATCACAGAGAGGTGTAGGAGGCATCGGTTGAGATTGAAAGAGAAATGAGGGAAAAGAGTCAAAGGGCAAAATAATTTGGGGTGACAAAATGACAGGAACATACGTGGGAGCCCAAAAGCAAAACCTATTTATGTGTTGTAAAATGTTGGAAGCTTGAGAGGCGCTGGCCCTGTTAGTCATTATACATAAAAAAGATATTGTAAATATATTTTTTACAATGGGGCAATACCACCTTCATACAGAGGAAGGCAATATCACTTTATGTGTAATTTCTGGATTTGATTTGTTTTTCTTGAGAAATCTTTTTTTTAAGATATCAGTGCGGTGTGCTTTGTGATGCACCAAAGTCCATATTGCAAAACAAAAATAGCTGTATTATTTCAAAAGAATAATCACATCTCGAGGAACCTAAGCCTGTTGAGATTGCAGCTTGTTCCTGAAGAAGTGTTTATGTTTGTTTGTGTGTCTGGGATGATGGAATAATAATCTCTTTGCCTTGTCATCTCTTTACACTGCTGTAGCTTCCAGAGATACACATACAAACACAGGCAGAACTCCGGTTATATTATGGGCAAGAAATCAGGTTTTACCTACTGAAATCGAGCTCTGTTAAGCACTCTCTGAATAAGAAAATTGGAGTTTTTGATTATGTGACATTTACAAAATCAACAATATCTTGATTGCATGTAAATATATTAAATCAAGGTTACACTGATTTGAGTTTTGTCCCCGTTTTCAGGTACATTCCAAGTTCCGTTTCCCCTTCTACTGTGAGATATGCTGGTATGTCCTGGAGAGGTACCTGCACTGCCTGACCAAACGGTCCTACTTTTCTCAGGAGATCCGCAAAGAGCCTGTAGTAATGGGTGAGTGAAATTAAGTAATGCAGCTGCTTTGTAATATCTTCTTGTGTGTCCCTGGATACTGTCAAAAATCCTGTACTGCAGTTGTGATTAGCTCTCTCAAGTTATTAAATGCATTAATGAATACCTGTTCTGCTGTATTCTAACAGGCTCTGCAGCAACATTTTAGACGCACGTACTTATTTCTGAAACAAAGACTGTCTCATTTTATTTGAGCGTAGCTTAAATTCACTTGTGAAGTCATTGAGATTAGATTTAAAGGGATGGCTTACGGACCGTGCCCATGTATAGACAGGAAATAGGCATCTTTGGTGTTGTATCTGATGGAGGACACAAGAACAAAGCCTGTTTGAAAGGGCTAACACTTGAACATACCCACAAATGTAGGAATATCCCAGGTGCTCCCTAAGTAATTAAGGAAATGTTTTTGCTCATTACTATTGGACATACACAACAGGGGGCATTACCTGCTGTGTCTGCAATCAAATATGTCATGCATGCTGTTTCAGCGCCATGCTTAATCATTAAATCATTCTTTGCTCTTGCCAGTTATATTATTTCTGCAGCTGATGGCACTCTTCCAATGCAAAGGAAAATACAGTGTGGACGGACATAAGTCATTTGATATAGCGATTGTTATCAAATTTTTGTCCCTTCAGACAGTGAGACAAAGGCCAACACAGAGAGCCCCTCCTCTGACTCAAGGAGCCAGGACATGAATGAGGACTCATGTGAGACTCAGGTCAGGGATGACCAGGGTGAAAAAACTGAGAGAGTTGCCCAGGATGGCCCCTGCTCTCCCGACAACTGGAGGGGCCAACATCTCAAAGCTGTGTTGTCTGTTGACTCTGAGGACAGCTGTAATCCCAGCTCCACCTCTCTAGATTTCCCCCAAACCCCCTCTGACTCTCCACCCTCAGAGTCTCAGAATAAATGGACGCATTTGACTGAGTTTGAACTGAGCGGACTAAGGACACTAGTTGAGAAGCTGGAAGCACTCCCTGAAAATAAGAAATGTGTTCCAGAGGGAATAGAGAACCCACAAGCCCTTCTGGAAGACATGAAGGTAAGAAACAAGAAGACAACACATTAACAAGTTCGCACAAAATATGCCATTCAGTAGACGTGACCGAGTTCTCTTTTCCTTTTTATTTGTTCCTCGCGGCTTGTCTAGGTTGTCTTAAAAGAACATGCTGATGACGACCCCAAATTAGCGATCACTGGAGTTCCTGTGGTGTACTGGCCCAAGAAAACTATAAAGGTAAGTGTTTCAGCAGTAATCTGAGACTTTCTTAATGCTTTTGCACCAAACATGGTTCTTAATCTTTATTAGAAGCTTGATGGACACTTGATACACACTTGATTTTGAATTGATCACTTAACCTCTTAATATAACTGATAAATATATAAAGTGAGCACAAGCGATGGACAGAGTTTGGATCTCATGCACCTGTCGTTTGACTTTGTGGTGCAACATCATTTCTGAACTTTTCACCTGAAAGGTCAGCTTTGTGAAATTCTCTTTGCACGGTCTGCAACACGCATGGAGCCATTTGAAGTATTTTTCTTTACCTTTTATGGAGGGATATTGAGCAGATGGCCTTTGTAGTCCAGTGCAGTGCAGGGGAGTGCAGTTTATTTTTGAAAGGCGTTACAATGAGTGAGTAGCGATGATACAGCCACAGCCTGCTGGTGACTCTGGTTATATGCTGCAAATACAGTCTTGAGTTTGGTAAATTTGGCTTATTGTCAAAGAAGGATCTGGTTTTCAATATCAATAATGATTTTGAATTAAATTAGATTTAGAACGGCATTATTAGTAGTAGTAAAACTATAGAATAGGGAAGTTTTCATTTGAAGTGCCATCAGGTTTACCCAACTTTAGTTTTTTATGACTTAACAGGCTGTAGTATTGGCTAACAAAGCAAATAATTAGTTTTTGAAAATGTATTTTTGTTTACGCTTCACTGCTTACATGTTTGTTGTTATGCTTTTGGCTTACTTGGGGCTCATATTGGTATCACATTTTTTGCTAACTAGTGTGAACATGTACAGAAATGTACAGTCATTGTGTTTATGGTTTGCGTTTATTCTCCTGCTGTCATATTTTTCATTCAGTGCAGATGCTCATTACTTAAGTACTACTTATGCATGTGCCTTTTGGGCATCAATATGCTCAACAAAATCCCTACTTAGACAAAGTCCATGTGAAATTGTGATATTGTAAGACTGTTAAGAGTGCCTTTGATGTGTACATCATTTGATATCATATCATATATAATCTGTATCATGCTTGATTTCCTCATGTCTTGAGCTGCACAGGAGGCCCTAAGAGGATCAAAATCAAGGGATTTACATTCATTGGCTAAATGTAAAAAAATATAAACCTCTTCCATTTCCCCTAATACCTAGTGTGTAAAGGTCCAAATACTTGTCCAGTGTTCATTTTTAGTGCTCGCCTTCTTGCTTTGCATTATAAAATAAAAATGTGGAGAGTTGGTTATATAATGGTGGTGAAAAATACAGGATGCATGTTGGCTAAAATGAGATCAAATGTACATTTTAATTGGAAACATGTGTTTGCATGTTTGACTAAGATAACTGAATATGAGTTTTATATTGTATATGTTGTACTTGCTTTTAAATTTTCAATTAATAATTTATTGTCCAAACAAATGCACGATGTGTGTAACAGGCTGGTGTTGGAGCGTGATGGGACGTGTTGTATGTATGAAAGTGATTTCGATTGGTTTCATGGACCCTCTGGATCACCCCCACCCGTCGCCCCAAAGGCCAGCTGCTGGTTGTGGGGCCTCTTTGTGTTTGCCTTTTGTAATGAGATGCCATCTGGCTCTATTGGCTGTGCGGAGCCTGCTCTCCTCTCCCTGTGATGCTCCTCATGAATATGACAACACGTTTTCTGCATTGCCTCTCCTCATTGGATAGAGACTGAGTCCCCCAGTACATATTCTAATGCGCAACAGCCTCCCATTGGCCCTGCGCCTCCCCAACACCCCTCCTCTCTCTCAGGGAGTCGATCCATATTAATGAGGCAGGCTTGTCTGTGTTTCCTACATCTGCTTGTGGTATTGTGGAGCTTTAGAGTAGGAGGGAGGGCTGTAGGCCAGACAGCGATAGCAGGGGTAGAAGGAGGAGGAGGAGGAGACTGCAGCCATGTCAGATTGCTGTGAGCTGGACTGTGTGTGAAAACCAGCCATGGCCATGTCGCTGAGCGCTGATGATGAGGACTACGACTCAGACTCTGAGCAGGTTAGCACACCAAGCCCCTGCAGGCAGGCATAGTGAGGCCACCAGAGGAATGCTTGTGCCAGACAGAGCAGTGTGCAGCATCACAGGGCAGCGAGGAAATGGAGCTACCTGGAGAGAAAAGCATTGATTCAGTCTGTGCTTCCTCTTTGATTTTTGCCCTTTGTTTTTTTGAGAGGTTTGCTGTTTGTGTCTATGTGTGTGTTTGTGCTTGTGCGTGTGTGTGCATGCTTGTGTGTTTTTGTCAGGTAAAGCCAGCAATAGGAGAAGGCTGTGTTTATGTAGCTCAGAGCCTCAGGGCTGCTATTGGTTGTTTCAGAGCAGAGAAGCAGAGGAATGGTAAATTCACATAGATGCAGAAGATGAATCTTTCACGGTGTGTTAGTAAAAGCATCATATGTGCACGTTTGAATATGTTTGACAGTAACACAGGAAAGGTTATTGTTTATGAAAAATCAGTCATTATGATAGGAATGTTCAGTGTTGTTGATTGTAAATGGCTGGGAGATCCAAGATGAGACCTGCTTACACAGCAAGAAATGTGTTTCGTTAATTAAAATGTTTTTTTCCTACTTAACTCTGAGCCACACCCCCTTCCATTAATTTTGTGGCTGCATTTGAATTTGAAAAACATTGACCGCAGATGAGTCCCATTTTGATCTTTTGACAAATTTCATTTTCAGTTGTGTTTTTACCGGTCATGTAAATGCACCTGTTCTTGGTGAACTATTTGAACAAACAATGAAATATGTCAATATCAGGGCTAATATGTAACACACTGTATGTTGAAGTACATGCAAGTTGTCCCCAGCAGGCTCAGTAACTATTAAGGCTTTAGGTAGAGTATTTCCAAGTTCCACGTCTTAATTTCTGCCAGAATAAGCTGCTGTACAGTATATTCTCAGAATCTCCACAGCATGCTCTGCACATTCTGTAAGATGTTTTCGACCTGATTGACATTGTTCTTGTTGTTCTGCCCTCAGCTTCCTTTGTAACTATACACTCCAGAGGTTTTCTTAGAGTTGGTGTGTAACACTTGTTCCACTTTCCTTTTGCAACATGTAAAACCTGGCATTAACGCTACACACTGTCTGCTCGAGCAATCGCAGGTTTTTAGGTTGACAACATACAGCTCTGGAAAAAATTAAGAGACCACTCCAAATTTTCCAACGTTCATTTTACTCAAACACATACCTATAAATATTAAAACCAGAGAACTGGTAATTTTGCAGTGGTCTCTTATTTTTTTCCAGAGCTGTATGCCACCTCTAAAGCTTAACAGGAAAGTAATCCCTCCAGGAAGTTGTGAAGCCAAGTCAGTATCCACATGTATTTCTAGATGAGGGAAAGAGAAATCATGAAATATGGTCAATAATTTGAGAAATAAAAATAATATAAAAATGTGACGGCGTATTTGACCATTTATGTCAGTACAGACTTTGGACACCACAGTGTTGTGCATATTGCTGATTTTTAGTTTCTTCTGCTTTGATGAAACAATACGTCCTGTTGTCTCTGCAGTCTGTGCTCCGTATGCGCTGTCTTGTCATTGTGCGTTGAAGGTGATGTTAAGTACATCCACAGTAATTGATTTCCACTGTTCTCCACAGTAGCTCAAGACGTTTCAAGGCTGTGTCTATGAACATTAGATTCTGCTAATTTTCCAGTTTCCCAGCTGAATAAACTTTGAAGAGCCTTATTCCTGTACAGAGAGGACACATGTGTGTGTGCTGTAAAGAGGTGTGTATTCGACAGCAACTAATGCTAAACTGCTACCATATTTCCTGTTCAAGATATCTTAGATATTAAAAAACACAAGACAGAGAGCAGTTAGTAAGACTGAGAGGCACCTGGTTTCTCCGGTAGTGTTGTTGTCAACCTCTCCTGTTGTTTAATTCTGAGCATCAGAGGGATATCTGCTTTAGAGATCACTCACTTAGCAGACGGGGGGGTTAGAGTGGATTTAGAGGACAATATGGACAGCTATTTAAGTATCTTTTCATTTGCCTTCTACACCTGCAGTTTAGGTTACAGGTGTAATCAGGCAGTAATAAAAACAGTACACACTGCAGTGTCTGGCTACCTGTTATTTAATGTGATCTGACATTGACATTGATCATAACTCTGACCTGTTGTCTCATGTTTGTAGGACCTGGCAAATGCTGGGTTACAGATCATGTTGCTTACGCTACAGCACTGTGTCTTTTTTGGGGGGATATTTGGTCTCCTTTCAGTGTTCTTCTGGAACAGACCTCCTGTCTGTAATCCCCACCAATACCCCCAGAACAGTCCAGTGCATCTTGCACAAGTCCCCCCCCCCCCAAATCTCACTCTAATCCTGTCTGGTAACCACATATCTGACTGCCTATGTCCGTCTATTTCACAGCATTTGTTTGAATAAATTATTGTAATGTGCTTAAGATTGAGCCTGCTTTCTTTTTCTGTTAGAGAGTCTCATTACAGTTCTTATTGGTTACAGGTCTGTGTGTCATAGACTGTTCTGTTAGGGAATGGGACGTGGCTGTTGCTATGCTGACGCTAGGAAAATCTGCACTGCCGATGTAACTAAAGAAATCCGATCTTCATTTCCAAGAGCTGCAGTCTTTTGCACTCCTTGTTCTTGTGTTCTTCATCTCACACATTGCCACATTCTCATGTTGCACGGTTAGCAGCATTTTCACATGTGGATAGCATGTTAAAAAAATACATTGCTGTGGTTGGCTTCTGAGCCTGAGAAGGAGCAGAATATATAACACAAGAACAATAATGATGGAGATCAAAGGCATCTCATCTCCATTACCCAGTTCTATTAAATGGAGCACATTTATTGTGTACTGTAAATCAGTCTGTGTGCCCCTAACACAGAATAATGCATCCTAGTGATCCATGTGTGAAATGTAGCCATAAGTGCAGTTTTTCTTTGAAGTAGAAACATGCAAGCAAGTGGAGTGCTAAATTTGGAAGATGCCTCCAGGGACATTGTTGATGTGTTGTTTTGTCCTGTGCTTTAAAAGCCATGAAAAATGATTTTATACAGAGCATGCTCTGATCACATTTCTGTTTGTGGGTGTCTGTTATACGTGTATGCATATGTCTTTTTGGCATGTGTCTGTGTTTGGGACTATTGACCCAGACTTACAAAAGAGCAAAGAGGATTAGGCAGCACTGCCTACAGCTACCATAACACTGACCCCTGTTGAATTTAACAGAATGTTTTGGATCTTTTCTTCTTACATAACATGATTGTAAGTGCTTTTTATGGAGCTATAGCACCATTATTAAATAATATTAGCTTGAGGTGCTCTTCAGAGCATAATTCCTTTCTTTTGCTGAAATCTGAAATGTTGGTAAGAAAACATAGCTCAATTGTCAAATTGATTATATTGTTGACCATTTAGTTTCTAGTGAGATAATGATTCTAAAGCATCTGCAGGCTTAAAAGTCTAATTTGTGAAAGCTAATAATGCACAGTACATACTACGAATTAGCGTCACAGTATTACTCTATGGATGCACTTATATTTGCCTTATTCAACTACTGACTATTCTAATTAATCTATTCTAATTAGATGCCTGTTTGTGTAATATTTGTTGGCTTTTCATTTTAGGCATTTGACACTGTATCCCCTTTATCCTTTTAGACCCGGCCTCCCAACCGGCCGAAACCTAAGATGGCAGCTTCTCCTGCATCAGCAGTCAAGCTGTCAGCTAGTCGGGGAACATCTGGTGCCAGGAGGAGAAGGACGCGCTGTCGGAAGTGTGAGGCATGCCTGCGGACGGAGTGTGGAGAGTGCCACTTCTGTAAAGACATGAAGAAGTTTGGTGGGCCGGGCCGTATGAAACAGTCCTGCATCATGAGGCAGTGCATTGCAGTGAGTTCATTGTTCAAATTGTTCCCAGTGAATTTTCTTGTGATGCACAAACATGACGTTAAAGGGCTAGTTTAACATTTTGGGAACTGCACTTATTGACTTTTTTGCCGAGAGTTAGATTAGAAGATCGTAGCCATTTTCATTTGGTATGCTAAATACAGCCTGCCTACAGCCTGCAGGCGATTAGCTTAGCATAAAGACGCAAAGATAATCAATCTGCCAGCACCTTTAAAGCTCACTAATAAACACGTTATATATTGTTTGTTTAGTTTACACAAAATTGGAAATGATTTCCCTGTGATTTCCTGTAGCCTTGTTGCCTCAGGTTGCCAGGCGACCAGCAAAGACTTAAGGAAGAACGTTTTCTTTTTACCTTTAGACAGAGTCAGGCTAGCTGTTTTCAGTCTATATGCTAAGCTAAGCTAACCTGGCTCTAGCTTCATATTTAGGGTTACAGACATGTGAGTGGTATCTACCTTCTAAGTGTATTTCTCAAAATCCTTTAATAATTGCTTAATGGTTGGGGCTTTCCTTTAACATTGAATACTTGAGTTTTGGTGTGTCCATGTGGCTTTGTTTTTTTTTTTTTTTTTGGTGTGTCCATGTGGCTTCAGATTCTAAGGTTGTTGCTAGCGTGTTCAACATGGTTGCAAGGGCAGTGCAGAGGTGATTGCTTGGGTGCTTCTGTGTGGTTGCTATGGTAGTGACACAATCGAGTCAGTTTAATACTAATATTGCAAGTAGTAGCAGCTGTAGCAGTATTCACAAAGGGCCATGGAGAGAGAGACAAAGACGGTGTTTGAATGTTTCAGCACCATGGACAGAGACATGTAGAGAGACTGGCATTGATTGTTTCTGTAACATTTACTATTGACAATGATTCAGTTTGAATGATTGACCCCTGTAAACAAGAGAGTGAGAGAGACTTGGAATCTCTCCCAATATCCCACACTTGCAGTCTTAAGCTCTTTAGCAACTGTGTCCCACTTTTAAGATATGCCAATATGCTTAGCCCACTCTTGATGTTCACTTTCGCTAATACTGCTTCGGAGCAGTACTTAGAGCTAAGTATGTGCGACAGTTCATCACGGTCTGTTGTGCCACATCTGCCCATTTGTTGGTGGTAATGCAGCTAGCAAACAAGCTGCAAACAAAGTTGGAAGTTGTTAAGTTCATGACATTGAATTCAGTAAATATAATCAAATGCAAATCAAGTTCAGTTCAGTATAAATTATGGTGGCAGACTACAAGGCTTTCAGTGATTTTGAAAGAGCAACAATGATTAAAGCAATTAAACTGCCTACATTGATGTGAAATATTGGGACCAGATTCTAAGAAAAGAGGACATTAATTTGAAACCACAGCATAATCTTCAAACTTCTGTTTTCTTCTCCAGCCTGTGCTGCCCCACACCGCAGTGTGTCTTGTCTGTGGAGAGGCAGGGAAAGAGGACACAGTGGAGGATGAGGAAGAGAAGTTTAACCTTATGCTCATGGAGTGCTCCATCTGCAATGAGATTGTTCATCCTAACTGTCTTAAGGTAAATTACTCAATATCAGTATGTATTGAATATTGCCACCATGAACTATATTCTTAGAATGACTGAGCTGTTGTTTCCTTTCATAGTTGCGTTTTGCTATCCAATAGTCTCTGGGCCAGATCTACGAAGAAAATGGCGTTATGCAAATGTGCACTGTGGTTTTCATTTGAGAGATTTACTAAGACAGCAGCCCTTCATGCAGTCAGCTCCAGTGCGTCTGGTACTGAACCTCCAGACGCACTCTGCGAGTGAAGGGGAGCTCATAGTCGCAGTTCAGAGGTGGGATTTCAATGAGATCAGTAAGCTCGGAAAAGAAATGCCAATGTAATGATCTTGACTACAAAATATTTAATTTGGCCAACTCCATCTGAGAAAAGCTGTTACTCCAAATATTACTCAGAAAAATATGATAATATAAAGAGAGAGAGAGAGAGACGTACAGACGGAGCAGGAAGAGGTGGAGATGGTGATGTTAATGTTGAGGTAAATGCGTACATGTATATGGAGGCACATTTGTATGTTTATTATGCAGTCACACAGAATATGTTTGAGAGCAAAAATTTCAACACTGCAATCAAAATATGGTTTATTGCAAATAAAATAAATGTGATGAAACCGTGTATTAAATGCGAATCCAAAGGTTTTGTGTGAGCAATGAGGATACAATGTGTTTGGGGCAGAACGTGTCACATCTGCACCTGAAAAACAGGTGTAAAAGCCTTAGTAAATCTGGCCCTCTATGTGCTCCTGTTGTTCAGGTTAAAGATTCAAACGGAGTTGTCAATGATGAGTTGCCAAACTGCTGGGAGTGCCCAAAGTGCAACCATGCTGGAAAAACAGGGAAAGTAAGCATCTTTATGTGTCTAAATCATGGAATAATTTAAAAGATGACTGTGTCTCAGAATCTCAGAACAAGAGAAATAAAGTTGTGCTCTCTTTTTTTCTAACCTTTTGGCCTCAAAGCAAAAAAGGGGGCCAGGGTTTAAGTACGCATCGAACCTTCCTGGCTCCCTCCTGAAAGAACCACGGCTAAACCGGGATCCAAAAGAGGAGCCTGATCCACCAATGGTGGCTACGGCAACGGTTACTGCTTTGACTTCCACATCTGCTGTGAAGAGAAAGGCAGAGCGCGAGGAATGCCCTAAGAGGAAAGAGGACGAGCCTCCAAAGAAACGCCCCCCCTTGCTGTGCCTGGATGGTACACCCCGACCAAGGCTTGAGGACAACCCACTAAGGAAAAAGAGGAAACTTTTTGACACCAATGATGAACCTGTCATTGTGAAAAAAAAGGTAAGACCCTCTATCTGTAATCAGTTAACCTGAATAAAGTGGTCATAAATGGCATTGATATATAACCACTGCAAAATTATCAGTTCTCTGGTTTTACTATTTATAGATGTGTTTGAGTAAAATTAACTTTGGAAAAACACTTCCTTCCAAAACGCCAGTAAAAAAACAAAAAAACAAGGCAAATGGCACACAGCAGAGAAATTAAGGAAGTTTCAAAAATCTGTTCAAAATCAACTCTGGCTGTCTGTAAAATAACATTATTTTCAATGGAACATACAGTATGAAGTGAAACAGCATTTTATTTTCTGCTGCTGGTGTGTAATTTGTTTTAAGGAAGAGTGTCCTTTATGATAAACAGTGAGCCTATCGTCTGCGAGCATTGAGTTTCAGTAGCTTTAAGGAGATTAATTAAATCACAGATGAAGTTGGAAAGGTTCATTTAAGATTATATAATGTAAATAATGCTGCAATGTTTTACTTTTTTGTTGTTGTTATTTATAAAGGCATTAAAATGAATCGCATTCTTGGCTGCTTCTTTGCCACTAAGCTAGTGTCTCAGTTTTGGCTGCATTAAGGAGATGAAATTAATCTAATTGAAAGATTCATTTAACAAAATAATCTAACCACGAGGTCCATTTAGTAGCTGTTCTGGGGCAACTCCATTTGCTGATGCAAGATCCATCTTTATATACAAGAGCTGAGAACAGAAGAATTGTACATGAAAATGTGCAAATGCACTGTAGAAGAGTTTCTCAAGCCTTTGGGTGAGACTGAATTGAATTGCAATATGTCAGCATTTCATAATACTCTTGAAATTAGCTAGAATATGCAATAACTCAAATTCACATTGATAAACTGACCATTCGGACTATATTCTGGTTATATTCCTTCTATTCTTTCTTAGAAGAAGCTTTCAAAACTGGATGATCCTTTGACTCCAAAGCTGTTGCGGCAAATCAAGACAGAGAATGATAACGGTGATGAAGATGACGACCAGGAGGATCATGACGAAGATGGGTTTTCCTCTGACAGGATTCATGTAAAGGAGAAAAATGAGTACGATGACGAGGATCAAGAAGACGACGAGGAGGGAGAGGAAGAGGAGACAGTGAAAAAGGAGAGAGACCGTAATGCAGACGACAAAGCCAAGGTCCTGTTAAGTCCACTTCTACGAACACCCGCAGCCAGAGAAAGTGACCAATCCTCCTCCAACTCTCCCAGAGCTGGACCAAGCGGCGAATCGGGAGACACTCAGGAGAGGAGCTCTGCCCAGCTAAAGGCTCGCCATCAGCGCCGACGCCTCCCCAACAAAGAGCTGAGCAAAGAGTTCAATCAGGAGATTCCCAAGACAGAAGACTGCTTGTTCAACCAGAACCACGGGCCAGTGAAGACGGAGGACAGCCCAGCCAATCACAATCGACGACCACTGAAGAATGAGGACTCTGTGACCAACCAGAACCGTAAACCACTTAAGACAGAGGACTCAACCACTAATCAGAGCCGCAGGGCCCTCAAAATGGAGGAAGGCCTGGCCAATCAAAACAGACGGCCACTGAAAACTGAGGAGAGCCTGGCCAATCAAAACCACAGGCCTGTGAAATCTGAGCCTGAGAACCAAGTAGATGACCAAAAGCCAAGATGGCCTCTTAATAACGGCAGCGGCGACCTGGGCGACTGGCTGCGGCACAGGGGGCGGGAGGTGAACGAGTCCCCGCGTGGTTACTCACCACTCAGCTGGAACAGAAGCACTCCGATCACATCCATATGTCCTCGTCCACTCCCCTGCCGGTCACCGCCAAAATGTATCCAAATGGAGCGCCATGTGATCCGGCCCCCTCCCATCAGCCCCCCGCCCGACAGACTTCCGCTGAACGACGGTGAAGCTCACATGATGCGAAGAGAGATGTGGATGACAGTGTTCAGTCACCTGACTCACAGAGATCTTTGTGTGTGCATGCGTGTCTGCAGGACCTGGAACAGATGGTGAGTACAAGATGTACTGCGGAGCTGAAAACGTGTCTTCCGCACGTCATCATGAGGCAGCCGTCTGTAAATATCTGCGGTGTGTCTCACCAGGTGCTGTGACAAGAGGCTTTGGAAGCACATCAATCTAAACCGCTGTAAGTCCATCAGTCCGCTCATGTTGAGCGGCATCATCCGGAGACAGCCAGCAGCTCTGGACCTCAGCTGGACCAACATCTCCAAGAAACAGCTCAGCTGGCTCATCAACCGACTGCCAGGTGAATACATTCAACCAGCAACACGCTGCACTGTGTGTGTGTGTGTGTGTGTCTGTGTGTGTGTGTGTTTTTATGAAAAGAAAAGAGATGAGATGCATTTTTTTTGTAGGGAAATGAGAGTGGACAATGTTCTGGCCTTTTGTCAGAACTGAATTTTGAAATTCAGTTAATCTTACTACATAATAATTCTAATGATAACTTGGGCTGAAAGGATAAACTGTTATGAAAAAAATAAATGGAATGACCTGAAGGTTTCATTAAAAGAAAACTCCACTTTCCTACTCGGTGTATTATTTTTTACTTGGCATGTTAATTGTAGCGATATGGTGACACGGTCACTCACCTTGACACAACCTTACAGTGGTATCCGTTAACACATGCAGTAATTTAACCAGATTAACCATTTATTTAACCATATTATGTAAAATAAAGGAAACATTAAAGCTATCTAAACTGTGAATAAAGGCCTTTTTGCAGATTTTTAGTCAACATATTTGCCCCGATGAGGATGGCAAAACTGCATGTCCTGAAGGCAGTTAGATGACTATTTCAGGTATTGATAAAAAAGTGGTTTTATGTAGCATGTGCAGTTTTTACTGTCTTAGAATTCCCATATGTTCCCATATGGCTCCTCCATCTGGATAATTGTATCCCCAGAGGCTCCTGAATTTAGATGGTTTACTTTAGATGCCTTTCTTTGTCATGTATAAATGTCTTTGCTGGATCATTCAACTAATTAGATACGAATACTCACTGCTTCTCTGTTGGTTTATTTTGTGACCTCAGATTAACTAAAACTCTGGAGACAGAAACACTGAAAAATAGGGCACATTTCTTCAACAGACTTGAATGTGAGTGCAGTATATTTAGCTTGCCGTGTTGCTGCTTGTGGCCACATAGCAGAGTTGTTGTAACATTTACAGAAGATCAGTGTATTGCAGCTTCATTTAAAGAGTCCAGCATGAGGTTCTGTATGTCCTTTCTGTTCCCGCAGGTCTGCGTGTGCTGCTGCTGTCCGGATGCTCCTGGGTGGCAGTCTCTGCTCTGTGCACCTCCAGCTGTCCTCTTCTGAGAACTCTGGATGTTCAGTGGGTTGAGGGACTGAAAGATGCCCAGATGAGGGATCTGCTTTCACCTCCTGCAGATAACAGGCCAGGTACCAACCTGCCATTCTTACACTCACACCCACACACACACCTACACACACTCACACACTCACACTCACGCTCACACTCTCACACACACACACACACACACACACACACACGCACACGCACATGCACACTCACACTCACACTCACACTCACACGCACACACACACTGTCTAAACAGCCTGAGGCTTTAGTGGCTGAGTGAGCATGACCATGGAGTAATAGGAAATTAATGAGGAATGGCTTTTGTACACATACTTTCAAGTTTTTGTGGTTCTTTACCTTAGTTGTTGTCAAATGTAGCCGCATTTAAAGTGACTGGATCGTCGTCAGATAAGCATGTAAACTTAAAGAATAAAGCTGGTGGTATTGTGTATTTTTGTTATTGTCAGTAAATCCAATAGAAAGACCAAAACCATTAAGTAATGCATCAGTCTCTTAGTACTTTACAACTTCCCCAGTCTGTTCCCCTCTGTCCCAAACCCCAAAGTTCCTGCTGAAGACATAAATATTTAACAGTGGGTCTGAAATGTATAGTCTCATTTTTAATAAAGACTAATTAAATTGCTAAAACAGCTGGGCACTGCAGTTCTTAGCAAAGGTTACTCGAACAGGAGTAAATAGTGTGTTTTCCACAGATCAATACAAAACCGGCCCTCAAGTGATTATTTTCAGCAGCAGGACAGTCAGTGTATGTGAGATTAACTCAAAATCAACTATAGTTCCCATGTTTATCGTAATGAAGGAAAATGGCACCCAATGCAACTGTGTGGCTCATTAATGTCTTTTTAATAACAACGGAGCCTTATGGCACAGAGGAATAAACTACATGCTTTGCATACACAGGTAATAGAAGGATCATTTAATTGTTGGTTTTGTTTTTTTTCATAGGATTTATTGAACATGAAAAATATAGAATATCACCAGATTTATCTTTTAATTTCATATCTAGTGAAATAATAAAAGTATAAAATACCACCTTTACCATGATTCTGTCTCAACCATGCTCAGACATATTTAGTATATACATTCCCTACTTTTCTCCTCCCCTCTGTTTTTAAAAAAACTTTGTAGGTCAGTTAGACAACAGGAGTAAGCTGCGTAACGTGGAGGACCTGCGCCTGGCAGGCTTGGACATCACGGACACGTCTCTGCGCCTCATCATACGTTACATGCCCTCATTGTCCAAGCTGGACCTCAGCTACTGCAACCACGTCACCGACCAGTCCGTCAACATCCTGACCGCTGCGGGGACGACCACCAGAGACTCGCTCACTGACATCAACCTGTCAGGTAGGAGCCTGTCTTTGTTGGCTGTAAGTCTGCCTGCATTTGACTTGCTCCCCCTAATGGCTAAATTCTGAATTCATTAGAGGTATTGAATTGTCATTTCTATCCACAAATGGGTTATACTTCCAATTAGTTTATACATAAAACATTTGTCTTTAGTTAAAGGACCATACTTTTTTATCTTTATGTTTAACCTCATTAATCACACATAACATGAACTTTACTGCAGGACATTCTCCAAAGCACATGCTTAGTTTTTAGATTCACTTCTTACCGTCCACAAAGTGACTGGTTTTTCAGCCATCACAGGTTGAAAATCAACTTGTGCCTTTTAGAACGTGTGGCAGATGTGCAATGCAGCAGTGATTATTTAAACACCTACATTTTTCTTTATTTGGCACAACTTAGTAAAACTAATGCAGTGTAATGCAAGAATCCTGCAGTAAATCTGACCTTCATGAGCATTTTATTGTTCAGGTTTTGTTGAAACAGTTTGAGAGAGGCTGTTGTAGTTTGTGGTGCTACTTTGTGTTGTTGTATCAAAGGCATGAAATTAACAAAAAATTGTGAAATAAATTTTTATAGAATTTCATGCACAAATGCTTAAAAAAAACAATCAGATCTTACACTTGTTGTTTCTCTGGAGTATCATTAAATGTTAAAAGCAGTGAATCAACTGGCCATTAGGGAAACAGCTGAAAGGCAAATGCATTTTGTCTCCACATTTATCCTGAAACACTGCTCACCATAATGAGGCGTTTGGATTTCATCTCCTAGAATATCCTAAAGGGTTGATTAATCCATGTGTGTCATGGCATATGTCAGCACAGGTGACCCGTTACGCATCATTTGTTGTTCTTCTCCTTCTAACCCCGTTTTCTCCCCGCAGTCTGTAACAGGGTCACAGACCAGTCGCTGACCTATTTCAAACGCTGTGGAAGCATATGCCACATCGACCTGCGATACTGCAAACAGGTGACCAAGGAGGGATGCGACCAGTTCATTGCAGAAATGTCCGTCAGCGTGCAGTTTGAACTGATAGAAGAGAAGCTGCTGCAGAAGATCAGTTAGGCAGAGGAGCATGGAAAGGACTATGTGACGCTCACGAGTGGTAAACCTACTGTCCACATGGAGGCAGCAGACGACTGTGTGCTTCATAAACATCCACAGACCACTAACCAGACACAAAGATGGAGTCTGCTTCTGTAAAACTGATGTAAAGGGAAGCTGTGCTGCTAAGCCAGAATGTAAAAATTTAAATTTTGTTTTTGTTTGCACCTGTTTATAAGTTATTTATTTCTTATATTGATTGTTTATGTATTGTATCATGATTATCTTTTGGTGTTTATAGATTATTTTTTGTTCCAATGCAAAGTTTATTGCATTATAGAGTAATATTTTTGTATCAGAAAGTGTTTCATACATCTATGTGCAGAGCTGATTGCACCACTGTACAGTATCATACCATTGAAATTGGTAATCAATCTGCATTACAGTTAAGCTCTTTATT
This sequence comes from Gadopsis marmoratus, assembly GCA_036023855.1. Taxonomy (NCBI): domain Eukaryota; kingdom Metazoa; phylum Chordata; class Actinopteri; order Centrarchiformes; family Percichthyidae; genus Gadopsis; species Gadopsis marmoratus. Next base: position 25,714 of record JAVQJF010006793.1, read on the forward strand.
GTTGAGAGGCAAAGGGATTTGTTGCGAAACTGTAGGATTTAACTTGTGTTCGTGTGGGTGTTTTTATATTTTATTTGACTGTTTCTGATCCAACAAAGGTACTGTACATTTTGTTTTCCATATAATGAAACCATGTCAAAGTTTAAAAAGTTATTTGCACTGATGCAGTAAATATGAATACATGAATTCACCCACACACTATACAGTGTACCGTGTATATGTCTTCAACACTAAAATGTTCTGCTAGTTCTACTAATAGCTTCTAGTTTACTGGGTAACATTTGACGGACTCTCTCAGCCAGTCTCCATCACTCTTTAGCATCATTGGTGCTTTGTGAAAGGAAGCGTTTTAGCTCTGCATGCAGCAAAGAAATATGTTTACACCACAGTCGATATTTAGTAACTGTTAAACAATATAACCATCTGTTTACTCCTGTCATTACCTGAACACCATATGATTAAAAAAAAAATTAGACAAAGTGCCTGTAAGAAATAAAGAATCAACAAATCCAGGAATAGGATGACATTTGCATAAATCTCTTAGGTGTCATGAGTAAATATATATACGAGTATATTTTGGAGATGTATTATGTTTCCAAGGGCAGGGGTGAATATACAATTTATTTAAAACATATCAATACAGTGTCAGTGGTCCAGTAAATCCAGACATGAGCTTCTGACCACTTGGTTGGGACCAAATACCTTTTTTTAGTATAGTGTGAGATCTTTTAAAACATATTTCCTGAAAGATTTGTGCAAATGTCGAAGAGAAAATGGATTTTGTTTGTTCTTTTTTTCTTAGAGATTCCACTGAAATAGACATTAACACTGGTTTTCTTCAAAATCATTTCTTAAATGTTCGATTTGTTTTTTATGACTTTTGAGTTTAAACGTATGGCATCAGTAACATTTTCACATAATAGTTAAAGATATAAATATTGCAAATTATTTCATAGGTTTGCATTTTTCTTGAAAACTAAACTTTTTTAGAAATAAGGTCTTTGTGTAACTTTTAAATAGGACTTGATACAGTTCAGTGGATGGGTTTACATTTAAACTTTATTCGTTTGTTGTTTTTAATTAAACAATCACGTCTCCATGACATATTTTAGTACATGACTGTAAATGTTCAATCTGTACATAATGTACATGTAAAGCCTCTAGGAAAAGTTAAGTCAACCTTTGAGATATTAAATCCATTTTAAATACTGAGCTCTGTGTGTGCATTTGGTCCATTGGAAATTTTTAAACATTTTGGTTAAATCAGAAACATGCTAATATGTTCATACTAGAAGTATGCTGTTATCAGATTTATATTATTTGTACGTGAAAATTCACTGTATGCCAACCACTGTGTTGGCTGTATGTGAACAAAGTCAAGCTTAATGACTGATTACAAAATGAAGAGCAGGGCTTTACTTTCTGGTTTGTAGTACTGCATTTTATTCAATCTAATAAATAATTTTCTCTGGTTTACCAAAATAAAAAGGTTCAACATTCCAAAAAATAAAGATTCAGGATTATGAGTGCTTGTGATAACCATCCTACTCTGATAATACTGTAGCTGCCCATGAATGACATCTTTGAGAAACAGCAGCATCAACAAACAGAGTTACATTGGTTGTTACAGTGCATGGTGTCAGTGTCAGGTTCTGGATCTGAAGCAGACGGTGACAAAAAGTGCTAGAAAGCGAGACCATGACTGACACAACTTTAATGGTGAGAGTGACACGATCAGAGGACTGAGGAACTCGTCTGACCAAAACCAGCAGAGATACATTCTGAAAAACGGTATATTTGTATTTTCAAACCTCGGTAATAATTAGAATTTTAAATAATGTCGTCTCCCAACTAAATGGAAAAATATACATTTGATGACTTATCAGTAAACAACAATATAAGCTATCTATGCGATTCACTTGACAGCAGGTCAGCTTCTTCTTTTTTTTAATTAAACATACCACAGGCATACTGTACACACATATTTTAGTGACATCTGAGTTAAATGGATCTCATGACAAGAAAACAAAGTGTTTAATTTGCATAACAGGTCAAAGTAAACCAGGCTTCCTCTACCTCTCGCTGTGTGGTGGATATTTGGAAGGACGGCTTGACAACATGACAGAAGGTTTGTTATACTCAGAGAAGAGGAAGTAGCACCTGTTCCCTACCTAAGATTCGACATGTTAACGGACAACACAATCAAAGAAAGACACTTGGCAGACTTGGAAACCAAATGGTATTGCTTGGTGGAAATGATTTAAAATGAAAGAGGAATGAGTCTTTAAAACAGAGATAAAGGTAGTCCAAAATAATCTACTCAAGGTCCACATATTAGCTTTTTCTGGAGCTTTCTGCTGCATCTCGTGGTCTTCCTCAGGAGAAGGATGAGGCCACATGATCTCACCGTTATATACGACCACCGTAGGTCACGCGAGAGACCCATCTCCATGACAACTGAGCAAACTCCACTTGTTGATGAAGCCTGTGAAATGGGGTTGAAAACCCACAAAAAATAAAGCTAGCCAGTGGGCCTCGAGTTTAGATCTTTGTTTTGTTTATTTGTCAAACTGCTGTTCCAAAGGTGACGAATGAATGTTCACGCTCAGTAGATGCAACAGGAATGTAGTGCAGCACGTGGTGCGACCAGGCAGCGGTTTTACTGTTTGTGTCTTCAGCAGGTGGCAGAAATCACATCCGTCACACAGTTCAGTGTTCAAATGTTTACTTGTACACACTTTGTTTCCTTAAGTTCATTTGAGAAAACGGGGGGGGGGGGGGAATAAACTATCACACCAAGCTTGGTGGTTATGAGATGCACATACTGTGAAATCTTAACCAAAAATTGATCAAAGGCATGACGTTTGGCACCTTACACCCTCCTGCGTGTGAGACGAGACGACTTGGTGCACGTGGTGTTCGGATTAACGAATGGACATTTTCTAAAAACACACGCAAGTCTCTTTTCTTCTGATATTGCACATCCTAAGGAACACTGAGGGAGATAACACGGTGTCATGTGGCATGACTGTGTAAACCATATTGACTCTAACCCTGGGATCTTATACTTTTCATCCAACTGCATCTCTTCTCGTTCCGACCCACCCGATCCACTTCAAGTATCCATGGGAACCACCTCCTCTCCTCTCCTCTCCTCTTCTCTCCTGTGAGTAAAATCTAAACAGCGAACAGGGAGTAGAAAGTGATGGCAGAGGTTTCTGCTGTGTGTTTAACAGACCAAAGAGAGAAAGAGTGAGTGTCCTGGTGCAGCTGATGATGGTCCACCAGGGAGGAGAAGTGAGACTGGAACACGAGTTAGTAAAGTAGGGGGGGTGGGGGATGGGGGCCGTGGTAGGCAAGAGGCAACGGTCTGGTTTCAAAGACTGGGCAGTTGCTTGTGCCTGCTGCAGCATTAGGCCCTGCGAGACGTCATGCACGGCAGTTCATCCTCAGTGATGAATTCAGGGCTCGGGCCACGTGCACGCCTGTGGGCCGCTCTGACGCGCACGCACAGAGTTTTAAGACTTGAAGACGTGCACGGCCCGCACCACGTACTGCCTGCAGATGGGGCACTCGCTCATCCTCTTTCCACATTTGGTGCAGGTTACCATGTGGCCACATTCCAGCAGCACGCAGTCGATGATGGCGTCCATGCAGATGCGACACAGGTTTTCATCAGCCGCCAGCTGAGCTTTGACACCATCTGTGGGAGGAAATACGAAAAGTTACTGTTTCCGTTGCAACGGTTCTCTGCAAGCTCATTAAACTGTATGGCGTTCACAGTGACGTTGTACAGATGCTGTACAGCCCAACTTAAGCTACTGCAGACTGATAATAATCAACACATCACTCAGCACTGTTTGGACATCAGCTGTAGAGCCTCTGTCCTCTCTCCTCTCTCCAGCAGGTTTTTAGTTTCACGGATTGTTAATAAATTCCACACCTGTTCTGCAAAACTGCTTTGCTAAAAGTTCAGTTTAGTTGCACAATTTGCACATGTGAGACAGGAGCTCTCTCTGAAACAAACTAAAATACTGGAATTTCAACTGGTGATCCGTTAGTGGTAACACTAACACTGTGGTTACATTGAAAACTGGCAAATCTCATCCCTACTCATCTGGCCATCTGAAGCCAAGTGCTGATGGAATCAATTAAAATAAGTGCAATACCTAAATGTATTTTGGTGGAGGTGTGCTCGCCTTTTTTGTCTTTATTACTGAATAAACTAAACTAACTACATTTTAATTATTCAATGCTTTTAGGATTAGAGTAGTTAGAGGAGGAGGACAGAATTTTTTAAGCAATAAATGTAAAAAATAACTAAGATATTTGTGCTCCACTGAGGTGGAAAAAAAAGAAAAAAAACATTTGAAACTAAGTTTAATGTTCACAATAACCTTTACCTTTACTGTAATTATGTGCTACCAAATACACCAAAGAAAACCTTCACCTAATGATGTCAGTGCACTGGTTTAAAGGAGTTTAATGTCTGATTGCTGATAGCTCACAGGCCTAAATCTGGCTCCTGCTGCTCACATCTTGTGCGACGGGAAAAGCCAATCCATCTGCAGCCTGTCTGCTGTCCCTACACATCGGACTATTAAGTGGGCTAATATGATCCTCAAGCCCTTTATGTCAACAGGCGAGCCTCTAGGAAGCTTCACAATGTAATTGCACCTGATGGAGACATGCTGCCACTGAAGTAATATGATGGCTCATCAAGAGGTAAAAGCTCTTAGAGAGCACATTAATGACAGGATGCCCTTCAGAATAAAATGAGATGATGCACACTGGAAAAGAAAGAGGAGTGACAAGACTGAATCAGGTAGGAGATAATGACTCAAGTGACCATAATATGATAATATGCAGGATGATATAAAGGATCAAGTGGGTAGGAATGCTGCAGCATGCCTTTACTGTTTACTCCTATCAGATGATCGGTGCGATGCACAGTATGTGTTCATGGAGGAGATGGAAAGAGTGCTGCCAAGTGGCTTTTTATAAAAACATCTTACCTCCAACTCCACTGTTGCAGAGAGGTGGAGGATATGCAACGACTTTATAGATAAGAATAGGCAGTAATAAAAAAAGAATCAATTAGTTTGGGAAACAGTGAATTTACCCTTTCATTTAAAACAATGCTCATGCAGCAAATTAAAACGTTCTTGTCACCATTGAAATCACATAACAGGAGGGAGCTAGCTGCATTTGCATGTCGATTTAATCTGTTGATGTTTGTGTCCCCATTAAGATGCAATGTCATATTTTAAATCTGGGAAACATGATAACCAAACAATAATTACCTGCAGTTATGCTCACATTGCCCACTAAAAGAAAAGGAGAACATTTGTTTTGTCTTGTATTAATCAGAACATTAAAAGGTCAACTTGTAGGAAAGGAAATGTAGACGCAAAAACAAAAAGAATCAAGAATTCTTACTGGATTTCCTGTTCTGCTGATTTTCTCTGTAGAGTCGATGCACTCGCTCAAGCAGCTCCCACTTCTCGCAGCAGCCGGAGTAATTGACAAAGTTCCTGGCGAGAATCTCTTTCAGCTGGCGGACGGAGAGGTTTTCTATTGCCTCTTCATTGTCCAGATCAGACAGTGAGGCCCTGATCCGCCTCTGCGTCGCCGGACTGACCTACAATCCGCACGGGACACAGAGATGCGATCACTGGACACACTGCATTCCCTGAAAGCCTCGTCAGTTCACAAGAATCTTCGACACTATGCAGTTCTGTAAATGTGTCAAGAAAAACCCAAACAAACAAACAAGTGCTGTACCTCTAAGATATTTTCGGTAGGCTCCAGGTTCAAGAGAGATGCTGTTGGAGTGTCCTCGTGCTCCTGCTGGAATGAAGTTTATTGAACTCAGTTTAAATGATCATAATAGCCTATTAAAACACATTCACTCCACTAAAAAGCATGTGCTGTCAAACGATGTGTTAAAATATGACCCATATTTTGCAGTTAAAGAGAACCGATGCTGAAGCTCCTAATTGCAGATTTGAGAAACATACTAAACTGATTCATGTCTGTTCGTCTCATTAACAGGACGAACACTATTCAGCATGACTGACATCCTGCTCCCGCTTCCGTTTACATCTGCTCTTCTACATGCACTGCACCAGATTACAATTTATAATTTCTTCTACCTCCATATGACTTTCAAGGGCCATGATTAAAGAAAGTGACTGTGATCCAATTCTTTAAATTGCAACTCTTCAGATATCTAATGAAAGGGAATAGGGATGTTTACACTGACTAGCACTGACTTGGCTGCTCTTAACTCAGCGGTTGATTATTCTCTTTGATGGTGGAGGTCAGGATGGATGAAAGGAGAATAAATGGAGCTACAGAACAGCGCTGGCTTGAGTGCATCGCTGCGTATTATCTCAGTCATTTATGTGCTTTGAAGAGAAGATATCGTCTCTTTATATCTTTTAATCTGTTTGACAAACGAGAGCATGTGAAGGGCTGCAATGAGCTGTTAACTGTGTGTGATATCATGCTGTCTCTCTTGCTGTACTGTAAAAAGTAAAAAGCCTCTGTCTCTCTGCCTCAGCACATTCCAGCAGACCACCGTCTTCCTCGAATGAGGATGTGTTAATAATGTATCCGTCAGCGTCGGGGTGCCAGATGCCCAGAGATCTTGCTCTTGCTCAGGCTACACTGCTCAGAGACAAAACCAGGAGCAGCAGCCCCGACACACGCAAAGTGCCAAACCTCTCCAGACCACAAAGTTTCTTTGACTTGATGCTAGATTTTATTCAACCATTTCAAACATGAGAAAGTACTACAAAGCACACGCATACTTCTGTCAAGGCTGCACAAGCTGCTAAATGTGACATCCTAATAATAGAACAAGTGTTTCCTCTGGGTCAAAAATATACAGACAATCATGGTTACATGTGCCAGGTTTCTTTCCTTTCGTTGCAGTAGGTCATGAGAAAATAATGGAAATGCTGGAGAAGACAAGAAAATGTCTTAGTAACGAGATTTGCTATTTTTTTTTTTTTTTATTAAATATCATTGAAATTTGTTATTTTTTGAGAAACATTTTAGAGAAATCCTGCTCACAAACACAAACAGGACCATAACAAGATCTCTTTAGTATTCATAACTAGTGCTATAAATGGATTTCACATTTTTAGAAATCACAGTATATCAACAAAAAGTTCATTCAACCTGCTTGATTTAAGTGTTTAAATGTTTGCTATACGCTGCAAAAAATGTAGTTTAGTAAAGTTATAATATCTTATTTCAGGATGACTATATGTTATTTTTTCTTATCCAATAATCTTGTCTTTCGCTACTTGTATATTAAAAAATAAAACATTAAACCTGTCTCAAGGCAACTGATCCAAATTAGCCCCAGTTAGATCATTTTTTGGATTGGATAAAAGTACTTTTCACTGCAGAAACTATCTGAAAAATAATCTTATTGTCATATTTCACATTTTAAAATCAAGTTGGAATTATTGCTGCCCTAATTATGACAGATTTTTCAGTTTTAATAAATACTATCTAAGTGTTTTGATACAAATGTGTCAGATTACAGAATATCTTGCTATTCTGTGAAAGGCTTTTTTGCAACGTATATCCGCATATTTACCTTTGGCTGTAAAGATAAATAACCCCCAAGAATCTTAAAGCCTACATGTCACAGACTAAGAGCAGGAAAAAAAGAGATCACAATGTTCTGCAGCTTTTCTGTTGTGACGCTTTGTGGAGTTCTCAAACTGTGCGCCTGTTACGTAACTCAGCCTATGTAACCGACCTAAAAAAGGCAAAGGGCTTAAGCTGAGTTGCTGGCTGGTCTGAGGGCTCAGCACACACACACACACAGCTGTTTCCAGATGTCACATGTTCATTCTGCTGAACATCGGACCAGCGCTGAGAATCTTGTCAGTATCAATGGATGGGAAAAAACGTCCAGTTAAATGTAGATTTTCAGGGAGAAACACTTAATTCATAACAAAGCACCACGAGGCCTTAAAGACACAGAAGACAGCACAAAGGAAAGAATAAAGCATGAAGTAACTGACGTCTAAAGATATGCACGAGAGGGCGTGTGTTTGTCAGGGAGTTGAAAGGAAGAAGTCTTCTCCTGACTTCAAACAGTCACACTGAAAGTTGTAAATAAGCTGATTTCACCTTTGAAATTAATTATCTAGGACAGAATGAGAACAGATGAGAAAGAAGTACGGCGTATGTAAATGAGAAAATGAGTGAATGTATGTTTGTGTGTGGCTGTACAGTGCACAGTGTACAGTGAACAGTGAACATCGGCTGTGTGTTTTCACGTGCACACGTTGACAAACCTGGCTGGTGGTCCCTGAGCTGTCACTTGGGCTGAGCACGTCTCCCTGAGAGGCGGAGAGGACCGACTGTTCAGAGGTGGAACGCGTGGCGGAGGGGGGCGAGGCGGCACGTGAGTGGGGGAGCGAGTGCAGACTGTCTGTGTCATCTTCCCCTTCATCCTCCTCCTCCTCCTCCTCATGTGTGTCCTCTTCCTCCTCCTCCTCCTCCTCCTCTTCCTCTTCCTCTTCCTCTTCCTCCTCGTCTTCCTCCACCACTGGTCTCTGGGTTTCTCTCGTCCCCTGATGACAGAGCACCAGGTCCACCAGGTCCTCCTTCTCCCTGCAGGTGTCGGTGGGGATGTTGCGCAGCAGCAGGTACTGGCGCAGGTCTTTCACTCGGAGCTGCATGAGTCGAGGCCTCTGGAAGGCCGTGCCGCGCAGCAGGTGGCAAGTCGTGCAGCAGCGCAGGTTCTCCTGCAGCACCGAGCACAGGGCGCAGAAACTCTTCTTACAATCACAGCAGATGTGCTGTTGGAGGGAGAAGAGATACAGAGACGCCGTCATATGAGAAACTCTATTTTTCATGATTTCTAAATAGGCCCTGATGTTGGACTTCTGTTAGCATATTAAACTATTTATCCTCCATGTCACTTTGAATGAATAAAATAATCATCACTGAAAAGGATTTCACAGATTCGATAATATGATCTTATTTGGTCAGAATTTCACAATTTCCTTTTCAGATTCATTATTCTTAGCAAGCTGTAATTAAAACTAACTATATAATGACCAATTTTATATGTCTGATGTCATGTAACAGGGGAACTTATCATCAATTTGATTATTTTACATGTCATTTTGCATATTTTTGCCATATAGTGAGATACAGTGTGCTGACATTAGCACTGAAATGATTGGTTGATTAATCCATTAGCCCAGCTGATTTGCAGAAACAAACAACATGAAGATGTCATCTTGGGAAATTATGATGGGCACTTTTCATTAATTTCCTAGATTAATAGCACACATAATTGACAGACAGTGACAGACTGATAGATAAAATAATCATTAGCTATCATGATAATCGTATTGTGATACTGATTTCAACCATACATTTTGTTAATTGTGTTTTTCCGACAGTCAGCTGTCTTTGAGTGTCTCCCCATGATAAACAGAAACCAGCAACACACTCTGAAAAAGTTTGACATTTTACTGCCTTAACACTGTCTTCTGATAGAGCAGCTGAGTAGATTGACACTTCAAATGGGCAGGAAAGCAAGTCAGCCATGGCTGTAAACATTTTCTTATCACTTGTCCACAAATGTGCTCTGGTCCACCAGAAGCGCATTTCCACTGCAACAGATACTTTTCTTCAATCATCTGATGTTAACCCCCGGGGCGTCTTCTTTCTTACTATGAAAATTATCATTCTGACACACAAGTGTGTGAGTCCAGGGTGTCAGAAAGGCAACTGGTGTGTGGATGATGATAGAGCGATCTGAAACAGCGAGCAGAGAGGCAGCCGAGTGCTGCAGAATTTTCATCAGTGTCTCAGAGCGTCTGACTGCCAGACAGATACACTGCCATTAAACTCTGACACGTTTAGCTGTGCAAAGACCCTGGAAATGCCAGCATGAATACACATGATGCATGGTCTTAAAGGGCCATGCCAGTGATTTTTTAAATACAAGTCATGTCTGACTTAGAAGACTGCCGACCATTTTCCAAAACGTTTTTTTGGTCAACTCACTTAAAGCAGTCGTGGAAGAAGTACTCTGACACGCAGCCTACTTTAGAAGCTTATCATCCATCCAGGGAAAGTCCCTGCTACCATCTGCACGCAATGATTACATAATTCAGACATTTAAAAAGCAGCTGATTACTCAAGCAGGCTTCCAGTCTCTGCAAGTTGATTTTTATACAGCGCTGACATGAAGGAAAGCCAGGCAGCCGGAAGTCAGTACCAAACATATAGTTTGCATTGGAAAAAAGTCAGTAATAATATAGTGAATAAAATTAGTATTTAATAGCATAAAAGATGCAAAAAACCCACTTGATATTATATGCTCTCTTATGGTCTCTAGCCACCATCGCAGCTTCCTATATGAAACAGTTTCCGTTATCTCTCACCAAACTCATCTCGATCACCACCGGCACCACTGTCGCTCCCACAACTCTTGTTTACCTTGCGTCTGAAGACAGAGAAGGCCAGTCCGCAGGCCTTGCACAGCTGTCCAGCGCTCCCTGAGCTGGTGGGGGGGTAGGTGGAGTACCCAGCGCTGGGGGCGAAGCGGAAGGGCCCCGCCCCTGCTCCGAACCCCGGCTGCTGTGCCCGCACCGTGCCTGTGCCCATCACCTCGTTCAGCAGCCCACAGCATGACGCCCACATGGTCGATGCCCCCGCCTACAGAGAACACACACAGAAAAAACACACACACACACACACACACACACGTAAGTGCACATGTATAAAACCATCAGACTTTCTCTGGCATCACCAGTGACAGACACATAAATATTCCCTTTATGAATATAAAGCAGTGGAAAAATTCTAGATGTCTTGTGCGTAATTTTATTAACATTTCACCAAAATTCAGCCTCACATACGTTCGGATGTCTGCTGGAAGTTTGACATTTTGCCTTCTTTTTGATTCCTTTATATAGTTTCCATACATTTAAACCATTATGATGCGCAGATGGGACATAAACTAAAGTAAAAAAAAAACAACATAAAGTATCTCAGTAAGTTGTTGGGCCACCATGAGTCTCCGGAGCAGCTTCAGTGCTGCTTAACATTTTTAAATAGAGGTATGAACACCACTCTTACAAAAGATAATTCCACGTTTGGTGTTTTTATGATTGTGATGGAGACGATCGGTCCAAAATATCCTAGAGGTGTTTAATTCAGTTGAGATCATTTCATTCAAGTTACCCGTCTGTATATCAACAAACTAGTAGAACAATATTCTTATTAATACGTTGATACTGATTTGGACCATATCACAGAGGCATTTGCTCAATAATACCAAAAATGGCTTAAATAGATCATCTCCTTTGAGACAAAAAACAGGAAAGAAAATGAATGAGGAAGAGAGAAGGGGTGTGGGGGGGGGGTTACTTGGGCAGCACATTATTGATAGTGCTCTGTAAGAGTCTTTGAGGTTAGACATAATTAGGCAGAAGAAGACTCTAAAAGCTTCAATTAATGACAATCTCCATAGAGAGCTGGGAGTTACATTTCTATCACCTCATTATTATATTACAAACAAATGAGACACGTAGAGGATGTGTTAAGAGTCACACAACAAATATCTTGCGAGGGCTAAATGTTGCCTCTGCGTGTCCCGAGGAAACGTGCAAACTAGCTTGAAGTAACTGTACTCTTGTTAAAGTTAAAGGGAGTGGCCACTCATGAATAGTCCATTGGATTCGTTTGCTGACCACAAGAAGGGCCGGAGACAGGGAGCAAAGATGGCGTGATGGCAGCCGCGGCTCCTTGGAGCATACTGATGAGAGGAGGAGGGAGGGGGAGGACGGCGAGGAGAGAATATGTCTTCTGTTGTTCCCCAGCCTGCAGAATCAATAGCTGACATGAGCATAATATAAGCGCTCTGTGGTTCCTGGCTCTGTGCGGAAAACAATGGAATTCACAGGGTCCTGCTAGATCTCTTTCTTAAGGCAGCGCTCGGCTCTGACTTGTCACAAACACCGTGTGATCTGACCTCACCCATCTGCTTAAGGATTCGTTATGTAATGTGAGGAATGAGCCACTATATGTGGAGTCACGGTGAGCAGGAGGGAGGTCTGCTCCTGCACCGAGGCGGTCAGGGTTAAATCATTTAACTGGATGGATCCTCACCATTACCCACAGCCCAGGGTGACATCTTTAAATAGCTTGTTTTGTCTGACCAACAGTCCAAAACAGTCCTGAAAACATTCAGTCTGCAGTGATATAGCTGGAAGCAGCGGAACGTTTGGCATTATTGCGTCACAAAACCTTTAATTTTCTGTGTTTCAGCACTATATTTTGTGAATTTCTGGTGCTCTGTGTGCTGTTACCACGAGCAGCTCACTTTATCATGATATACTCCTCCAGCTTTATGTGCACAATGAAACCACGATGCATAACAACTTGAATTATTCGCCTGTGGCATAAACTTGACCCGATGTTCAGCTGCTAAAAGGTCTCCCCGGATAGAAGCAGCCTCCCTCTCATGGGAGTGAAGCCACTAAAAGGAATATTTACTGCATTCTCCAGGATGAGGAGCCGTTGCAGTCTGGCCATGGAATCAGTCTTATCTGGCTTTCAGCCAGCAGCACGAGCTCCCTCTGTCACTTCAATTAGCACACTGTAAGCGCTACAGTCAGGGAGTCCCGAACAAACAAATGACTAGAGCAAGCATCACAGGTAGTACATTGTTTTTAGTTGTATCATTTAGATTGTCTCTACAGCTCGATCACTTAAGCTATACTTCTGGGAAAGCTATCTTGTAATAACGTATTTTTGTCATTCCAGTCACCTCTAGACACTTTTGAGTGTCAAGTCTGGACCAAATAATTGAGATATTTCTCACACCGCTGCTGGTTCTTCATCATCAAATAGGGTCAGCAAACAATCTGGGCCCGGCGTGCACGCAAACAAACAAACACTGAGAGGGGAACGCATCAAAAAGTAACTGAGGCACAGATTTAAATAGAAAACCCCCAAAAGGCAGGAAAACCAGAGAATTTCAGGCCTTGTGTGGATTAGCGGTGATCTGACCTCATAAAATCAGTTTTCAAGGATCAGATCTCAAAAAACTGCATCGACACAGACGAGTGCAACCATATGGGACGCTAGACGAAGCCTAAATGGGTCATGACGTGTTGCGTGTTAAACTAGAACTGAAACCAAGTACGAAGACTTTTTACCTTCCTTTGAACAACATCAAGTGACTGTTGGTACCGTTGTGTGCATCTCCTCATTTATCTACTGCTGAAAACTTTGCTGCTCACTGACCAAATGACAACAATAAGGACAATTCATAACACACCCAGATAAAATAGACAGTTTTACACATGGAGTACACTCTGGCCCTGATGATGCCATTAGGGTTATTGTGGCTGATGTCAAGTGTCATTTCTGTTTGAGACAGACTACATTACAAACTGGAGGTGTGGGGTTTGAAAGGCAAGAGACCTTAAGGAGGCAGGGGGCTCTAATGAAAGATGCTATTGAAGTTGCATTATGGGAAATGTAGGACATACTAGGGACTAAAAGTCGCGATATCTCAGCCTCTGCGACTTTGATTTTTATCATCTTAGAATCTGTCTCTCTCTTGTCCCCCGGCTTATTGGAAGTTCAGTATTACATTTTTAGTGTACCCGTCTATGCTAGAGAGGGATGATTTGGACAAAATCTCTATCAGAGATAGCGATACGTAATATACTTTTTATATTTCTCTGGAAATATAATTGTAAACAATGTATAGATGGGTTTGCTTCATCCAGGGAATAAAACAGCTGAACAATTAAAGCTGCCTAATCACACTGCTGCAAAAAATCCTGTAAATCACATTGCCATAAACCATTGATTTGCAATAATCTCCACTATGTTCTGTTAGAGATAATAAATGGATAATAAGTGGTATGAATAATATGACATTTCTGAGCATCTCGTGGTATATACCGTCCTACTGCCCCTCGCTATGCATCTGCCAGCACATTATAATCATCAGTATTCAGATATATACCAAACAGACAGTCATGGTGTAAACAGCTGTGCACTAGAACACATTTTATAGTCATCACTATAGTCACTATCTTTCCATCATCCACTGTCTCTCTCACATTTCATTTCCTCTTGCTCTCTGCTGAATCTTTCCCCTTTTGTTTCTCTGGCATCAACGAGAAATGTCACTCATACTGTGAAAAGTGAATTCAGCGGCCTCACCGTTGAGACCGGAGAGTAATGTTGCCACCGAAAATAGACTATTCATTACAGTCTTTTGTCATTCGTCTAAAAAGGATGAGGATAAATGAAACATTTCATCTAAGCGAGGCATATAGATGTAAATGTTTCAGTTGACGTCTGCTGGAGCCTGCAGACGTCAAATCCAGCGACGTCTGGAGAGAGTCGCACAGATAAGTCAATGCTGCTACCAGCTAAGTTTGGATTTATGTCTGCAAAATAACAGATTTACAAAGTTTGCTCCAAAGGCAGAGGCGGTATTGTGGAGGATTTAGCGTGGAGAATACTGTGGTGCAGCAATACAAAGTGATATAGACGTCTGCGGAGATTGTCCTGCAATATCAAAACATGAGTGTACTGGCTTTAGTCTGAAGCTTAATAGCTTTAGGGCATCTTCATCTACTTTAGAAGTCGCCCATAAGTAAGTTTAGTCCAATTTGGAATAATTATGATCCACTATGCTACATCAGTGTTACATCTTGTAATTTCATCAGAGAAGTGTGAGTATTTGCGTGCACGTACAGTACGTCCTGGGGAAATGAAACAGTAAGAGGATTTTGAATGGAAAGAAATGTCATGGACTATGTCAGAGTCTATCCCTGATTAAAATAGCATTGATAATGTGAAAGTAAACTTAGTTGTAAGCTTAAAACGTATCATTTATTTATTTTACATGTTAATCATCTTTTCATAATCATTTGTTTGTATACTTAATATGTAGCAATTATATACTTGTGTATTTACTTTAATTAGCCAATAGTTCCAGTTTTACTCACGTCTCTAATCTTGAAGCTTCACCCAGATGCATGTGTTTAAGTCTCTGTGTGTCTGTGTCTCGTATAAGAGATGAAAAAGGTCACGTGGTGAAACACAGGTCCTTATATGCAAACGTTTTCTGCTCGGCAGACTGCAACTTGAGAAAAGTTCCTATAAGCACAGACTTATATAACATGTACAGTGGAAATAAGTTGTCTTTGTTTCTAAAACACTATAAAAGCTGTGTTCTGGTATCCTTTCTTTGGCTTAGCCGATGACCTCTGACTGTCTATCTCCTATTGTACAATATATTTTTGTCAACGTCCTGTATGTGTTTCCTGTGTTTTGTTCAACTTTAAGAGGCAGTTTTTCCAAGACAGCAACATGCTATGCGATGTCTGCTTACGCAATTCGACCCCCGGTTCCACAGGGACAGAAAAGCTGCTATTCGGTTTAAACCAGATTAGTCAATCAAACATCACGTGCATTTTGCTTTCCTGAGACACAGTGAGTGACTCTTGTCAAACAGTATTCAAATGCTTGACCTACTGCATACAACATTTGACATAAGTATTGAGGTATTTGCAGAAAATATACTGCAGTTAGTTTTCGGTTAGTGTTACATTATTGTTGCATTGTCTGTGATCGAAGCTGCGTTTTGTTGACTTTGAGCTGCAGAAAGCCGTCTACAAAACATTTTAGTGACTCTAAGTGCTTCATGTGCCGCTGCCATGTTTATTATCTCACACTGCATTATGTTTTATGAGCACCTTCAAGGTTTTATATTTAAAACCTTGTTAGTTAAAAGCAACCAGTAACTGCAGCTGTAGAAATATTTCATTGTTATGCAGCGTAGTAGAGGAGGTTGCTGCCAGCCAGATGAAATGAAGCAGTCAGCTGAGGGATGGTTTTTATAGTAATTTTAGTAAGTATGCATACCTTAAATGTGTGTTCATGAAAGCCAGAATACTAAATAACAGACAGTTTTGCCCAGTGCTGAATTAAAACCTACATGGCGAGATGGCATTTAAACAAAATAAAAGAGGCCTGGATAAAGCTTCTCCTCCTTTATGAAAAGATAAATACCTGAGCAGCCAGAGCTGAGTGGCTACTTAGCTTGCAGCTGCTGCTCGGGGGGAAACCTGAGGTCCTGCCACACAAATCACAGCCAAAGGACTCAAGTATCTGTACTTCAAAACAGTGCTTATGTTAAGGAAGTTAGGAAGTAAATGTACTTAGTTACGTTGACAGCTCTAGAAATAACAGGGGGTTTTACTTGCAAAATGAGGACGTCCACCTTTTAAAGTCCTCATTGGCGCAGCATCCAATCAGCTACAGTACAAGTGCAGTAACAAGTCAGCATATTCTTCAGCTTGATGATGATGATGATGATGATGATGATGGCGATGCCTCCACCACCTCACCTTTCGCGGCGACTGTCACCACAAACCTGCCGCCGCCGGAGCACCGATGACATCATCGCCATCATCTGCCTCATTATCAGTCCTGAGCTGGAGCTGCCGGAGAGCAGCATCCCCTTTCCTCCCCTGTGCTGCAGCCCGTCTCTGCTACAGCACACAAACACACAGGACGGGGACTCCCGCACCCACAGCTCGGACCTGAGAGGTGACTCTCTCTCTCTCTCTCTGTGTGCACCGAGAACATCCCCGCAGTCTCTTATCTCATTAGGGCGGATTAAAGCCTGACGACGGCTGGACGTCGCTCCGGCGCGGCTTTAGTCCACTGAACTATCACATTTGGGTCAAAGCGGGCTCGTAGAAAGACCGCACGCTGTACCTGCTGTTCGGCAGGACAGGAGATGCGGGAGATGCCCCGCAAGCCCGCCGGGGAGAGAAAGAATCAGACTGACCAGAGATACGTGTGATGGCAAGTTTCAAATCGAACACTGGATGCTGCATTTAAACGCAAGCCTGCTGATATTATTACACGTTGACATCTAATCAGCATCAGGACGGAGGTGTCCCCCCCCCCCCCGCCTCCCCGCGCAGCATCGTGCGCCAACCCGAACCGCGAGCGACCTGCAAGCTCGACCACGTACCTTCATTGCACCTCCCGTCTGAGGAATCTGCCGAGTAATGCCAGGACGACGACCATTGCAAGTGCACAGGGAATCAAACCATTACGTCTTCCCTCTCTCCAGCTGCCCGTGTGTGTGTGTGTGTGTGTGTGGAGGAAGCATAACGTAATGGCCAAGAGAGCCGCAGCCAACCACAGCGCGTCACACGGGCAGCTGGTGTCTTCAGCAGCCAATCGGCTCGAACACGGCGCCGTTTCGTAAAGACGCATCATGACGTCATCACAGCGTCGCTTCGGTCCAGCGGGGTTCGCTGTGTTATATATGTGCTATGACAGATCGTGAAGTGTGGCAGGTATATAAGGCGCATCGGACTCGAATTTTGGACTCACGTTTAGCGGTATTTTATAGCGCCACAACATTCTGCACCGTGCATTTGGTTGCAAGGGCAAATTCTTTCTTTTTTATCAACTCGAGGGTTTTCTTTTTCTTTTTTTTTCTTCATGGCCTCATTTCAGTCAGAGGAAGCAAAACCGAGATTGTCCACCGCGTTTTTCACCCAAACCAAATGCCTCTACGATCTTATTTAGCGCCATATTTAGTCTAAGCGCCTGCTTGTGCGCGTCTGTGACGGTGCGCGTGCACACAGGGCTGCTGTCTGCAGTAATGAGATTAGAGGGGGTTCGCCAGTACAGCTGCGAGCCCGCAGGGGGCAGCAGACAGCACTGCATTCAGACATAACTGAGCCGCAGGGGAGGAAGCCTTTTCATGCTGTTCATTATGTTCTATAATCGTACAGAACTTAGACGTTATGCAGCTGCTGCAGCAGCAGTCCAGAAGACAACAGTGCGTTTGAGGTGCTGAGGATTCATAATGATGCAAACACAGTATTACGCTGCTGCCTGAGTCTCCTTAAACTCTCTGCCACTTCCAGTCCATCAAAGAGTGACCCCCACTATGTTGATTTTACTTCACACAACCACATTAAAAGATCTGTGGAGGCCCTAAGGCCACCAGTGATACACTTTAGAGCTTTGGATTTGGCCTGCATCTTCCTCCACACTGTTTCAAACATCAAAGTTGTATTGGAGGGTGGAAGTGTGCAAATACTCACGTGTGAAAAATGCAGACACATTACCAGTGGGGTATTTGTAGCTGTGACTTCACCTTTAAGGGTCAGTTCACCCTTAAAGGTTTGTTTTGACATGACCATCTCTTAAGATTTCTGCCTCTGTAATGGGTGTGAAAATGTAACTGTTCCAAAATACTTAAAATAATATGTAGTTGAAACTGCTTTGTTAGCGTTGTTCAGTTGTTGTTAAATTATAAGTTAAGATAAGATGTGTGTTTACGTGTCAGCACTTCCGGGTACTTCCTGTAGGGGGAGCGTGTTGCTGGCGGCTCGTCCATTCTACTTTAGACTTGAAGCCAACAACAACAACACCGCGTCCGCTTCATTTCCGCGCATTTCTCCCCTGGCAGGTAAAGACAATGGTTGTGAAGCGTTTGACTGTGTGTATGTATGTGTTGTTCACGTTAGAGGGAAAATGCTGGGGATAAAAATGTACATGCACAAAGCGAATTCGGTATTTTATGGAGTGACTGAAGTAAGTGGCGATGCGTTAGCTTAGCTTAGCTTAGCTGCAGCGAGCTCGCTAGCTTGTACTGCATCCAGCGTGTGTGTCTCCTGATTACAGAGGAAGGCAAATGTTAGTATGGTTTTGTTATTAAATGTGTAGTTGCACAGCCACTTTTAAATGCCAGATTAAAGTGTGTTCATAGTGGTAGTGCAGCGTTGGAAGATGCCTGCCTGGTGTGATGTTTGTTTAAAGGGACTTTATGATGTAAAGTGAGTGGAAATGTTACTGGTACATGTGATGTACATATTTGATTATACATTATACTTTGGACTTGAAGCCAGCGACACCGTGTCCGCTTCATGTCTGTGCATTTCTCCCCTTGCAGGGGCGCAACACCTCCACCCAAATACAATGACGGTGAATGAAATTATAGTAGTTACAATAGTTTGGTACTAACAGCATTTAAAAATTACAATAAAATCTTTTTTTTCTTTTCCAGAAACGGTGTCCTCATCTCTCGGGATAATCCTCAGCGCTCACTGTCAACAGGTTTCTTTGGGACTATTTCTTCAGTAGAATGCAGAGCTAATGAAAACTGTTAGCAGATAATCCACAGGAACTGGGACACTTACCTGCTGCTGATTTTGATAAATGTAATTTTAGACATTATGAGCATCAAATGAAATGTTGTGATTTGGGTGAACTGACCCTTAAACTTAGCAACTTTCATGACTTTAACCAAACGTTAAGATTGGCCCTGTATGACATTGAAAATAATCTAAAAAGTGAAAGTACTCCTTCTTACTCATGCTGCAGAAGTGTTTTACTATTATATTGTGGCGAGCCAGGGGGCGTGACAAGAGACGCTCCCGTCGCCAGGCAACGAGGCCGAGGCAGATTAGGCCAAGTGGTGACAGGTGTGTACATCCCGGTGGAAAGCCTTCAGCCACTGGGATCCTGGGAGTGGACACACCTGCCACTCATTACAACGAGTGAGAGACTCCAACCATGATGCCGCGAGGCATAAGGACTGCCACGAAGAGATCGGGGCAGAGTAGTGGCAGAGAGGAGTGAGAAGAGAAAGAAACGATTGAGAACCTGATTTATTGATAGAAATTAATAAAACGGCTTATAAGCTTAAACATCGACTTGTCTGTCCTGTTTCCTGTGGAAAGGGCGCTGCCCTCAGCTGCAGACATCACAATATACAATGTTTTGGATTAATATTACTGCTGCATTATTGTGTATGTTGCATTTTACCGCTGTAGGTGTTTACGGTTGTGCTACTTTTAACTACTTTATATACTGTTGGGTAGTCTAACCTACAGCAATGCATCATATTCTATAAGATTATCATGTATTTGTAGCGTGGAGGTCCTGTGAGAACCACATATCTCTAAAGAGCCCTGAAAAACAGCCCTGTCTTCAGCTTTGTGAGGATGCATTTTCCAGCTAATCTGGGTTGGGGTTTCAAATAGTTAATTTAGCTTAAGAAATAGGAGAATTTTCGTAACCCATAAAGGAAAACGTAATCCTTCAGTTTATCAGAACATTTCAAAATCACCACAGGATTAGTTCAGTACTTGAGTGAAAGCCCTCGTTAAATGTATTAATCTGATGAAAGGGTTTAAAGATCGTCTGTCATTTCCATCTTTAGGGAAGCTGAAGTCTGAATCTGAACATCAGAACAGCCAACAGGTGATGTGAGTGACTGATTGTTGGTGCCGGTCAGAGTGGAGCAACAATCCTATCAGCGAGCGTGATTAGAGGAGAGCTGTCAGGCTGGTGATGCAGAGGCAGGATAAAAGACCTGAAGCGAGCAATAAAAGTAAAAAAGGACAGTGGAAAAAGAGACATAATATAAACAGGGAAAGTAAACATCTGTCAGATAAATATTAACACCACTGGTCCTGGTAATGCCTCCTCCCGGTTTCTCATATTTTGTTTTCTGTCCGGTCTTGACCTTCTACTCAGTGGGAGTTTTGTTTGTGTTAACCCTTGTTCCTTCTCTTCTTTCCTGCACATTTATTTGATTTTGTTCAGCTGGACAGAGTTTCATCTTTCTCTCAGGCTCCACAGACAAATAAATATTGTGTTTTCTTAACAACACATTTAAACTTTTAAGTGACAAAATTGTTCTTTTTAGCAGAAAGGAATGTTAAACAGCATCTTCTGGTCAGCTGCTCCAGTAAAGGGCTTTGTCTTACCGGTCGAGGCAGATGACCGCCCACCCAGAGTCTGGTCATGGTTTCTGCCTTTTAAAAGGGGAGTTTTTGCTTGCTGCTGTCATCTAGAGCTGCACATGGTGGGAATTGTTGGGTCTCTGTAAATAAAGAGTTGGACTAGATCTGCTCTATATGAAAAAGTGCCCTGAGATAACTTTATATGGCGCTATATAAATAAAACTGATTTGAAATTGACTAACAATTACGTTTATTAGTTGTTATCCCCTTCAGACATTTTTTAAGACTGTCTGCCCCCCCCCCCAAAAAGTCTAATTACCTCATTAAAAATTCTTTAAACTTTATCTGCTGCTTCGTCCTCATTGGTACATCCAGAATCTATGAATATAAGTAGTCTGACTAGCGGACACATGTCTCCTACTTAAATTAAAAGTGTTGTCAGTTGTTATTGTCTGTCTGTGTGTGTGTGCACGTGCGTGCGAGGTTGTAGGTACTCTTCTGAAACTCATATTTAAGCTGAGCAAAGAGAAAAATTCTCCTTAAGAAGATGACTTTAATCTTGTAGTCTATAAAATATGACTAAATAGTGAATAGTGCACATTACGTCCCAGAGGTGACGCCTTCAGTATGTTTTTGTCCCATAAACTGTCAAAACCCCCAAATTTTCAATTTATCATATAAAAACAGTAAAAAGCAGCAAATCTTCACATTTGAAAAGCTGGAACCAGAGAGTCTTTGGCTAAATCAATTATTTAAACACTCAATGACCACAGTTGTTTTTGATTAGTTTTCTGGTTACCCGGCCACTGAAGCCTTTCTGCTCCGTGCACGGATGAGAGGTTTTGACACACTGAGTGAAAACACACACTTCAATATTTGTTTTCTTCACATTAGAATCTGTGTTTTGTTCTCACAGCTGCCTCCCACATCCATACTATTGCAGAACTCAGCAGAAATTCACATATTTACCATGTTTTCTAGGGGGAAATAGAGTTCACTTTGTTTTAATTTTGCAACAGAAAGGAAAGCAAAACCAACACCCAACACCTTCTTGGGGATGTTTTTGGATGTCCCGGATTTCTAACTTACGCTAAGTTGACTCTACAAGCTAATGTTGGATGAGAACCAGATGACATGTTCACACTGAGGATCATTGGCTTTCTAAAATCTGGGAGACCGTCCAATCCCCATCTGTCTCTAGGGTTGCGAAACACGAGCAATATAAAAAAAAAAAAAATCAACCCCCACAAAGAACCTGAATGTACATAAGCAAACCACACAACATCTGTATGTGATCTAAATCGGATCATTACTCCTCCATAAATATTTTATTGATCTGAGACATCTCATAGCTTCAACACTTCTTGGGAAGTCTCAGCAGTGACTGTTCACGTTATGATTTACACAATGCAGCTCTGTGTGTTATGATTCCAGTAAACACAGTTATCAGATTTCCTAATATTCTTTTGTGCTCCTGCTGAGGTCAGAGTGTATGTGTGAGTGAATGAAGGGTTTATTTTCAGTTCTACAATAACATCCAGCTGTTGCTTGTGCAGACAAGCCGACAAGGAGTTGATATCCGGCGTTGCGGTGCTGCCAGTGAGTTCCACTAGATGGAGCATGAAGCTTTCAAAAAGAGCAATCTGCTGCTCGTTGTATGTTGGAAGAAGTGGAACAGTTTGTCATTACTGGCACATCTGCAAACTAGTGGATTATATAATAGGCAATAACAAGAATAAAAAGATATATTCCCACTGGCTGAATTCAAAGATTTTGTTAAATAAAAGCACAAAGGCATCAGCATCAAAATATACTTCTTAGTATATATTCTATTAGTAGTATTAATATAAGTATAGTATATATAGTACAATATTAGTATATATATTATATAAGTACCAAAATAACTCATTATGCAGATTGGCCCATGTTGGAAATATGTCTGTTTATGTAAATGATTTCACAACATTAAAAAACCTATTGTGCAAAGTCTGTGTATCTCAAACTTATCAAGGTCCTAGGAAACAGATAAGGGGGAACCAGGTGCCGGGCAGGAACTGTGATGCTTGTACAAGCCCTCTTTGTCTTTGTAGAACAGCCAAAAAGCTCTGCTATGCAGCTTGTTTTTCACAGTGTATGAAAGTCACAGACTGAGAGACTCTGAGCAGCATAACTTAGTATTGTGTGAGTTGTTGAACATATCTGTATGTAATATAACTCTGCTCCATCTCGCGAGAATAAATCTCCTGAATATTGATTCCAATCCTGGTGGCGAGTAAATATTTTTCTAACAGCCCATTTCAGAGTTGTTAGTATTATTCCACCACTCTATAGTATTCATGCGTTGTCTTATCACGTCTGTCTGCCATTATTTTCTCACTTTGTAACTATTTAGAGAAGTGCTGTAGAAATGCAATAAGTACTCACTTATGCAACACTTACAGATCCCTGATCAAAACATCATACAAACTATAGAGTTATTAAGAGGACAAAACAAGACAATGCAATACATTACTTACCTTACTTTTTTGCCTTTTTGCCTTTTTTTTTTTTGAGGTGCCTGAATTTAGAGTAGTTACATTTTCTGCTACTTTGTCATGTTGTTGGAGAATGTAGGCAGCAGGAAAATGACCCAAATTGCAGACAGCACAGGACGACGGGAGCTGGTTAACGATTTAATCGCATCAATGAACTTACAACAAAGGTGATGCTGGCACAGGTAAGTGGGCGGGTAAGTCCAGGTCCGGAGACAAAATAACACACGGTGCATCCAGGAACACAAGAGACTCTGACACCATATCAAGATAATAAACCAACAAGGAACAAGGAACCAGTACAAATAGACATGGGACTAATGAGAAAACAAAGAGACACAAGGGCGGGAACTGAACAGATCTCACAATGAAAGAGGAAACGCGTAGAAACACTTCACGGGAGGTGTCATTTATACATCTACTCCACCACAAGATTTGTTGTACTTTTCACTCCACTACATTTATTGCTCAGCTATAGTTAGTTCCTTTTCTGGTTCACACAGCCTTTTTGCCTACTGGCCCTCTTGCTTTGAAAAAAGAAGCAGTGCCTGGTTGGGGCCCCTTGATTGTCATGTTATAGGTCTTTCGGTGTTGTTTCCCCTCTAAACGTCTCAGATTTTATTTAAACATGACTTTCTTATAAACAAAGATTAGAGGAAAGTCAAAAAAAAAAAAAAAACAGATGTGAAGAACTTTGTTTCTTTTTTCATCTCCCATTATTCGTCACATGACCCCTCAGATTCATCTTGTGACCTTAGAGGGGCCCGACCCCCAGGACTAAAATACATAAGTGTATGTTAAGAAATTAAAACAGGCTCCACCTCGAACAAGATACAACAGCAAAATGCTGCAAACATTAAAACATCAGTGTTAACAATCTAATAATGTCATGTATGATAATGCATCACTGTGGCGTGTACACAGTGTTAGTATTTCTTTATAGTTTAGCATAGGTCACACAAACATGTTCAAATATTGACACTACACATAGTAATGATTTCAGATATTGCACATCTTTATTTAAAGACAAATGGATGCTGGATGGTGGACATGTTTCAGCAAACCTACATAACAAACTTTTTGTTATGTTGAAATGAATACTCACCTTTCTTTGTGTTTCACTGAGCTTGGCAAAGGACCAGAGTGTGGGGGAGAAGGGCCTGTTAAAGCCTGCAGACAGGAAATGGAAGAAACCACCCGCGGACGGGAAGAAGGGGGAGAAGGAGAGCCAATGGGGAGGAAAGAGTCATTTTTCTTCTGTTGTAGTGTCAGTTTAGGAGTTGATGGTGGGGATATAGACTATAGTTAAAGGGGATAATTGTGGTTTGGTTTAATTTATGAGGTTGTTTGTTTGAGGTATAATTTATAGGAAAACCTTATGGGTCAATGTAGGTTGACCCATGTGAGCATATACCCCTCCTCCTGTTGTTCTTTTGTTTGGCTTGAGAAGTTTTGTTCTTTTCTGTGGTTTCAGGAGTTTAGTTGTTTTGGTTGCTTTTGTTAAATCCTGGGATTATTGGATTTGATATATTTTTGTCTTTGGTTGTAATTTTATATGTTTATTAAAATTTAGCCTTACTGCTCGGTCCCTCCCAGTCCCTCACAGGGGCAATGCTTAAAGAATGAGTACTTTAAGTACATTTAGTTGATAATACTTATGTACCTTTGCAGGACCTTTACTTGTAAAGAGCATTTTAACATTGTTTAACATGTTTAACATTAACATCTGCCTCTTACATCACTGTAGCAGAGTGTGTAGTAAGCTGTGGCCTGCTTCTGCACACATCCCATGTCTAAGAATAACCAGGTCAGGACTTGGCTGGACCGCTGGCTCAGTAAAGGAGTGTAATCTGTTTGATTGTATTGATTACTGAGAAGTGTTTATAATATATCGTCCAAACCCACTGTGAGAGCGCGAGCAGGAAGGCAGGATGACACAGGGGTATTTTTTACTCACCCAAACAATCATTTAAACAATGTACAAAAATAACCAACAGTTCTGGGCCCATAAAAGAGGTCAACTAAACAGAGCGATCTGAACCAAATCAGCTATCAACCTAATCTCCTCTGGTCTAACAAACAAAGTCTAACACCGGGGAACAGTGATGGCTGGTCGTGATACTGGGTGGGGGGGCTGACAAATGCATTATACCCATCAATAGTTCCCTCTGCAGCAACAGCAGCATCATATCCGACATACCAAGTTACAGCAACAACACTTTATATCTTGTTATAACAAGAGCTCTAGAATAACACTATAGACATACTCACAAGAAAGGCCTGGTGCCAAAAAACTCTCAGTATCTCGCTTTCTCTCATGACTAATTTTCTCTGTCCACATTAGCACATGCCATTGTTAACAAAAAATGTATTTGCAAGAATGATGGAAGACGCCATAATAATCAGAATGCTCCATTGTGGAGCTGACAATGTCAGAAAGGGTCCAGCTAGAGATGCACTACAACACATGTTGCAGC
Source organism: Gadopsis marmoratus (assembly GCA_036023855.1). Classification (NCBI taxonomy): domain Eukaryota; kingdom Metazoa; phylum Chordata; class Actinopteri; order Centrarchiformes; family Percichthyidae; genus Gadopsis; species Gadopsis marmoratus. The sequence continues at coordinate 51,529 of JAVQJF010006793.1, forward strand.
TGTAATGACTGTCCAGAGACACTGCAGCTGTTTTTAGTTTGTTTTCTAATTATATGGCTGCAGCTTCTCCCTCGGGAGTGTTTCGAGTCCCACCGCAGTTCTGTCCACTAGGGGGAGTAACAGAGAAACCGCTGCACAATAGAACCGTCAGTGAGGCCTGAACACGTCTCAGACGTGTTGTTGGCAACCTGTGTGTTTGACAGGTGATCAGCTAACTGGCTAAATCTAAAAAAGACAACTGATCAAGGAGGTTCCGAAACTTGCCTCACTGCAGTGAAGTCGGAGGTTTGTCGGACCCCCGCAGAGCTCGTGTGTCCCACAACATTCAGTCCACAATCAGTGACAGTGAAGCCTGTTTGTCTTTAGCAGCTCGTTGTGTCTCTGCACAGCGATTCGGTGGCCCTCATGTTAACTTTACCCAACATTGATACAGCAGCTTTACTGACAGCTTAAACTTACGATTTAGTCTTTTTGTGTTCTGTCAACATGGTTTGGATGCTGCGCCCCCTGTCTGTTCACTCTGTCACAGCACTGCAGCACCGCGCTGGCTGTCATTGGGCTGAACGAATTTAGCCCAAATGCCCAGCAAATCAAGGGGGCGTGCCACGTCACCTGTCACTCACTTAACACGACTCTGATTGGATGCTGATGCCGCTGAGTTTGGGCTGTAAAAAATAAGCCCGTTTCAATATATCCTGCATTTTTGTTTCTATTTCCTGCGTTTGTCTTGTGACTATTTGGTTCTGTTGCTCCTCTAGGTCCCAACAAAATTGAAGACGATCTGTTTTAAGGTTTTTTACAATTATTTTATCATATTTATTGTAAAGGACAGGGAGGGCTGAGCCCTGTTAGCCCATTGATACCAGCCGTCCCTGCCGGGGAACATATATACTGTGTGATCAAATCAGTTCAAACACGGAGAGAATTACATAACACATTTAACACAACAATTAACTAGGAACAGACAAACAACTTGGCCAGTCTCCTAACTGAAACTAACACTGTAATTAAACAAAGCCAAAATAATCCAAACACTGAACTAATCAACTTATATTTCCAAACGATTATGTAAAATAACTCCGATCTCTCCTTGAGGTGGTGGGTACTTGGTACAGTCCCGATTGGGGCCTCCTGCCTAGAAGGCCACGGCTGCCTAGAACCCATCTTTTGTTTTCTCGCAGCCAGATGATTTCAGCAGCGGAAGCACGGAATTATAGAATTTAACATCGTTAATATACAGAAGCTAAATGTGCTAGAAGCTAATACAACATCAACTAATGCCAAATAAACCACGAGTGTGATAAGACGTGACGTGTGGGGTTACCATTGCTTCTGCCAGTTGTGTGGTTGCGGATCAGAGGGTAGAATAAATATTAGAAACACCTCTCAGCAGAACTGAGCCACAAACTGCAGCCTTCAAAATGACCATGTGGTTGAATAAACACCTCTCTAAAACAGCTTCAACAAAAACTGAATATTCTACCTTTCAGGAAGGTGGGATTTATTGCAGGTCTTAGACTGCTTTAGTTCTAGCTAGGTGTACTGAGTGTAAATATAAGTAATATACAAACAAATATATAGTCATTAGTATATCAAAAGAACAATATTTTCTTATAAAATGTTGTGAATAGCATAAAGTTTGAACGCACCTCAAAGCTAAGGGTAAAGGTAAATATGCTTTGTTACTCGGTTTATATCTGAAAGAACTGCACAGACATGAATGACTTGAACTGCTAAATGTCTGCAGGGTGTTTAAGTGTCGACTACAAACCAGGATACGAGCCTCTGTTATCTGACACCCCTTCCAATTCTTTTAGAGGGACGAATGGGGATTGAAGATGGATGGCCTCAGGCTGTCCCCCCTGTGAACGTGAAAATGCCTCACTAGCAGAGCAGCTACAAGTCAGCAGGATGTTGATATTATTCTATCCCTGACAGGTCCTAACAGAGAACCACTCTCATCCATATCCAATATTAAATGCTGACATGGAAACCAGCTGCTGAAAAACCCCAGAGTCAGCAAACTTTCTGTAATGTGTCCCTGAGGTATGACAGCAAATTCAGGTTTGTCTTAATATATTGTCCAAATTATGTCAATGTAAAATCGAAGATCAAGTCTCAACTTTCTTTGTTTATCGTCTTTTCAGTCATGGTGGCCCTTTTCCAAACAAACGTCCTGATGTACTTATCATAGTCCAGGTGCAATGCACAGCAGAGTATGCAACTAAACCCATAAAAGTAGAGAGTCAAGTTTGGACTTACATTCACCAGGTGGGCAGATACATGATTCTAAATGAATGCTAATGTTGCCCTGCATCTGCTGCCGTGCGTAAATAAGCAACTGTTTGCCATATCACCTTTAAAGGTGATAATAATGTCACTGTTGCGTTCACAGCTTGTTGTGCTGCACCCAAGTGGCCAAAATCAGTACAATTCAGGATAAACTCAGAATGAATAAATCACAAATGAACAGTGCCTTTTCTTCAGATTTGGCCTATTGTCCACATAGCTCTTGTGAGTTTAAAGTGTTATTATCTGCAGCAGTATATATGATGGAGATTTTTCAATATTAAACACATCTGTCTGCTGTCTACCAATATTTACTTCTATGTCACTGATAAAAATGTTTTCAAATTTTGAGCAAAATGATTCAAATGACAAATGCTATTCAAATCATGTTTATTACTGAAGCAACAGCAGGCAAACATCACTTTTACTTTAAAGGTGGTCCACGATTTAAGGAGCCAAAATCAAAATTAAGTAATTTAATTAAATTAAATGAGACAAAACATTTATTTCAGGATGTTGGCGACTCAGTGAGTTATGTAAACAGCATCCCATGAAAACAAAGCTTGTGTATTCAGGAACGGCATCGTCCTTAAAGTGCAAATGAGTAAACATTTCATTTCTACGATCAAAGGTAGTAATTTACTCTGCATGTCCACAGCACATTCATGCACACAGGCGCACACTCTAATTATAGACACACACACACATATGCACACAAACAAACATCCTGTTCATTAATATCCCACACACACACACGCACACACATGCACACAAACAAGCATCCTGTTTATTAATATCCAAATAAACAGATTCTCCTGAATAACAGCATGGAAAGAGAACAGACCACATTAACATCTATAGGCAGGATAAAGTGTGGTACAGTTGTGTTTCTCATGCAACATTTCTTTTTATCAAATCCCCACCAAAACAACCTCAAATTTATTGGAATATTAATGTACATGTAATCATGCTCTCTGTCTGTTGGATGGGATGCTGCGCTACTGTAAACAGTCATGGCCATTTTTTTTAAAACAACACAAAAGGATGAGAACCACACTTCTAAAATAGGACTAGTAAAATAAAAAAAACTGTTGCAGTTTATTCATGCCATGACAAAACGTTTATGTGCATGCTGTAGCACCACCAAAGAGAATTTGAAAGCAGAGCTGTATGTAATTGTTTGACATAATTGTTTGATTGCCAATTCTGCATAAGCATTTAAAAACCTCTTAATGCTTATGGTCTGATTCCTAAATAGAATCATTCATAAACCACCAGTGGATGAAATGATCTGGGTCTAGTCCTATTTATTGAGAAAAAATAGATCCTCTGCTCGCCATCTGTGACAGAAGGGGCCTAAGGAGGCCTGGTAGAGGCAGTAATCAGTTCATCGGCAGCTCAAACGTTGTGTGTGTTGCCTGCATGTCTGCATGTGTGTATCAGGCTGAGGCTTTCCTCCATACAGCTGCATTGAATCAACACTAACTGAAGCATCAGCGCTGGAAATTTAAATTAAGATGGATTCGGTACGCTTCATTTACTTGCCTTGACTCACCATTTATTTCGAAAATAATTCCTGAATAAATGCTGCATCCCAATGGAAAAAACTGGAAGCACATTTTATGTAAACATAATCTCACTGCACTTGAGCTCTGACTAAATACAGAATGTATCATAGCAAAAATGTCAGTTGACGTTAAAGTGATGTATTAATTACTTTGACTTATTCAGGCTTTTCACAAACATGGGGGGGAAAGTTGTCAGAGAGGCCAAACCAGCTGTCAAAATGGGCTTGGGAAATGTGAATTATTAATGCTCCCCCTCCTCTTACTCAACTGCTACTGTTGAAGTGCCTTTGTTCAAGGCACTTAACCCCCAGCTGCTCCGGTGGACAGTGGCAAATAATGGAATGATTGAAGGTGTGAGAGCACAAAACTCCAGGAACATAAAGCATTGGAAGACAGGCAAACATGTTCACAAGATGTTCAGCCGACTGAACATCTTGTGAATAAATGAAGGTAAAATCAATCCATAAATAAATTCTTAGTGTCTGCACAACCACAGAGCTGCCTGTTTCACATTGCTGAGTTTCAGTAGTCAGAGCATCCAGAGGGACACACAACGCAGCTACTTATTTTACAGTTATTTTCAGAAACATGTGGGTCACTGAAAGCATCGGCCACAATGACACCTGCTAACACGGGAGGCTAAACTTAGCGCGAGGTGGTACTGAGGGATATAAGTGGCAGCGAGTCTAAAAGGAATCAGCTCTGGGCGATCACCTCCCACAGAAGTGAAGCGGCACATTTTTTGACATGTTTTCTTCTCCAAAGCCCCAGGCTCGAAGCTCCAGCCTGTCCTCCTCCTCCTCCTCTCTATCATCTTCCTCTCGATCTCCCTCCTCGTACAGACTGGGCTCCTCCACAGAGGTCTCCATGTTTGGGTTGTAGCCACCGAATGCCTGCGCTTCTCTGTACTCATAAATGGTGGGGAGGCTACTGCGTAAACCGAAGCGGCGCCGCAGGGCCACAAGCAGCGGCTGTGGCACAGTAAAGATGTCCTTATTGTTGCCCAGGTCGATCCAGGCCAGGCTGGGGAACTTCTTAGGATCCTTCACTGCGTCTGTCAGGTCTTTCAGGATGGCCATTGTCAGACGGTTGCCATTAACTGCTAGTATGGTCAGTTTCGGCAGGCAGCCGAGGCAGGGCAGCAGCAGCCGTAAGTTCTCGTCCTGCAGCTCGGTGAAGCTCAGGTCCACAGCCGACACCGCGTCACTGCTGCTCTGGAGGTAGAAGGCCACGCGGTGGACGTCTCGCCCAGACAGTGGGATGCCTGACAGGTTGACCACATCGCCGCACAGTTTCTTCTTCAGGGTGGTCTTCAGACTGTTTGAAAGAGGAGACATAACATTTATCAGTTCTATCGCTGTGTTTACAAGTTGGGTCACAACATGGCCACTTGTTGCAGACTGTATTAAAGACGTGCTGATTCTTCAGTGCTGGCAGTTAGTTTTACAAAAGTGTGTAAAGACAAACGATCTTTACTTAATAATACAGAGGTTATTGATTATAAGGCTCTGTAATGGGGTGCCACACTGTCCCACAAGTACAGGGGAACTGCAAAGTACGCAAAAAAGAAACAGCATCCACCAGAAGAGTGTAGGGAGTGCAGCAATCAATAATGTAAAGAGGAGAATTTGCATTTAAATGTGTCTCGGTCTGGGTCCTTCAAACAACAAATTATGTCTCCTGGGCTGAATGTCAACCACTGAAAAGTACCAGGTGTTTTCAGTTTCGGGTGTCACTCCTTTCCCGTAAAGCCATCTCTGAGCCAGCTCCCTAAGGACAAAACAACCATCAAAGACAATAAATAAATGAAAATAAAAAAAATTAATGATTGGGAAACAGAGTGAACAAGGCAAAGACAAAAATGTTGCCCTTCTGTCTCTGCCACTTAGTAACAGATGTGACACCTTGTTTTTGCGCTGGGGTTGTTTGTATCTCCCTTCTCCTCCAACTCTTAGCGAGGAAGCAAATAAGTGTGTTTCTCAACATGTCAAACTTTTCGGAATCTGATAAATGTCTTCTAAGATACTGAAGGATTAAAGCGTAGATGATGGATTGACGAACACACTACAAAGGGACAACAATGGGCCAGAAACAAGAGTGATAAAAGTATGTAATAATCTATTTCAGTCCAGGTTTGAGGTGACTCAATCTTAAGGGAAAATACTACTATAACTATCACACCTGCGAGGTTGCATCATTGTATCCCTCACTGCCCTGGACAGCACAAAATGACAGAAACAAAATATTCTCTCTATACTAGAATGTGGTTACATGTGCATAGGAAAGCTATATGATAGCTGCATGCATATCATTGCAACACTGGAGACTGCTGCAGCGCATTAGACTCCTTTTGTTTTTACTGACATTTAGACTTGGAAGAGGTCAGAGGGAAGACATCTGCCAAACACATTATAATGAAGTGGAAGCGTGGGAGAGTTTGTTTTATAAAATCTGACAAGCATGAGAAAAATATTCAGTTTAACTGGCCTAAGGTTTATCTTCTCTTTGTCTTAGTCCTGTTTGCCATTGCTCGGCCCTCTGCTTCCTCAGGCACAGCGAGGATTATCCCAGCGTCTCTCTCTGCTCTCTGGTCTGCCTGGGAGCCATATAAATCGGCACTCTGCACTCTTTACATCTGTCACCCTTTCTGCTCGGTTAAGGGAAATAAAACGATCTGTAGCACACCGGGGCTGTGATTCACAAGATTATTGATTCCAGGCGCAGGCTATAATTCATCTCTCCCTCCTTCGTTTCCTCACTCTTGCTCACTGCCTCTCACTTTCTTGCTCTTTCTATTTCTTGGCCTCTCTCTGTTTTTCTTTTTCTCATGTAATCTTGCAGTCTGTTCTGAATTTGATCTGCTGAACCGAAGCACTCATATCCACTCTTTCATTCTTCCTTTTGTGGACCAGCTTACTGTATTAATTCTTTACGGATTAAAATGTCAAGATCATTTTTCATGTGAAAATGCTGCCTGTGTATTTTTTCCTGTAAATTACTGGAACGTCATCTTCCTGCCCCTTGAAAGTATTCAGGTGGTAACAATCCATCAGGACTAAGAGTCTGCAAAAACGGAAGCAACCCTGTGAGGCTTTACTGAGGAACAGCAGTGCTTCTAACAAGTCGGACTGCCTGTGCAGTTCCTTGGCACATCCGACCACTCCCGTGACTTCAGAAGGTTTACTGTACCACTGTGCAGCTTCTGCACTTTACTGTAATGAAACTGATTATGAGCATTGACGTTTGTTCTCTCTGACTTATTTAAAGTTGGGTTTCCTACTTCTCCTGGAGCGCTCAGCTGTGTGTTTGGGTAGGTACATCTATTCCATGAGATAAAGTCAGGCAAGGTGGGTACTGTAGCTGAGTGGGTTGTGCAGGGAGGGGGTGGGCTATAATGTGCTTTTAATGTGACAGAGTAATGACGCCTTCATATTTCCTTCCAAATCCACTCCCTTTCGGCTCCGCGGTCACAGGCTGCTTGGCTGACCTCAGGCCAAGGGGCACAGCTAGCATTTCTAAAGTCACAGTGTACACTATAGTCCATTACCATGAAATTATAACAACATAAACAACAAAGTGTCTCATCTCGCTCCCTCTGATGTGGCTGCCGTGGTCGTAGGCAGTGGTGCAGATCCTCTTGGCCCAGCTCAGACACAAACAACTTCAAAGGATAGACTACCCCGCATAAGCATGATGTGAAACAAAAGTGTCCCCTGCATCCGGACTCATTTAAAAGCAAACAACTGAGGGAAATCCATTTATTGACATCCTCAGGAGCAACTGATACAACAGTGCAGGAATCTATTAAGAACTGACTCTCATGTGTCAAACTATTGGCTGCTTTAATGTGAGTTCAGCCAGACTGTCTAATTGCTTTTCATAGCCTGCCTTTCCTCAGGGATGTTGTTATCTTTTGGGGCACTGAACAAGGATCCTTGCTGATCTATAGCTATGTAAACCCCAGAGGTAGGAACTATAACATCTGGGGTTTGTGATGGTGAAATGGAGTGCAGGCAAAAAGACCAAGCTTACAGACAAGATTAGAACAAAACAAGAGAACGTGTGTTTTGATTAATCTTTTTAGAAACTGTGCTTTGAGATATACACTACTGAAGAATTAGTGATCCCATCTGTATTTAAACTGCTGTGGAGATCATACTGGGTAAGAAATCTACAGTGACTTGATCTATCTCGTAGGCTGCCAGTGTTGATACAGAGATTTACTCTGACAACCTTAGCTGCCCAGCGACTACTGTAACAACTGTAAGAGCGGTCTCTTTCCACAGCAAGAGTGAAAATCAGTTTAAATATGATAATATGTGAACGCTGGCTGTTTGCACCATTATTTTCCCCCAATATTTACCACATCGAATATACAGTAGTATATTGTAATAAGAATATTGTATAGACCTATTCCCAAATGTCTAATATCTTAGAAAACGTTGTCTACAGACAATTAACTACTCACAAGTCAACATTATATCTTATGGCGCTTGAGAAAAACATAGCACTGAGACCGCTCTTCTTATGGTGACTGGAGAACTCCCCTGCACTGAGTTTACTTTGACTTAAGCTCGGCATTTGATGCAGTAGATCATAATATCTTGGCAAGGCTTTGTACTTGGGCCCCTTCTATTTTGCATCTACCCACTTCTACTTGGTGTAATAATATGTAATCGTGGCATTTATTTTCATTGCTATTCTGATGATATGTAACTATGTACCTGTAAAATCAGGAACTGAGCAGTTTGATACCCTTAAAGAACTGTCTGACTAAAATATTTCAATTCAATAAAGAAACATCAGAAATAATTCTGTTTGGGTCACGAAACTCATCAGAATTTACCAATACATTTGATAACCTGGTACCCTTAAGCCTAGTATTGTATTATGTCTTAATCCTTTCATGCTATACATCCCCAGACAAGATGAAAGCTTCTATATTAAAGGTCATGGCAGGTCCATTGATTTCTGTATTCATACATTTTCTAACACACGTCTTGTGCAACTCTGTGTCAGGTTGGTCTCCACTCAGTCTAGTTGTCTCTTCTGATGTTACAAAAGTTAAGTGCTCATCATCAGCGTTAAGTTCCCTACTTCACCATTCTGCTCATCAATTTTCGCTCGAATGCAACCAAACACTCCTTCGACACTTAACCTGAAAGAGATTGGGGGCTGGAGAGGTGAACATTTTGAAAAGGGCTGAAAGGGTCGGGCCAACATGAACATTCCTCTAGATTAATATACAGTGACATTTTTACAAGGAGAATCGTACAACCCTTCAATATTCTTTCACCAGGGTGAGAATTAAAAGTAAATGGCAGGAGAAACTTGTAATCTGCCCAACCATTCAGAATACATGTTCCCCTTCATTTACTCTCATGAATCAGTAATACATCAAGAGGCAGGGGGAGTGTTTGAGGTTATGTTTTTCCCCTCATGTTAATTTACTGAGGGATTTAATATAACAGTGGGTGGTGAGTGTTATAAGACTGGACAAAAATGTCTATAAAAAATTTTTTTTCACTAATTTCGCCTGAGCATTCATGCTCTTTTTCAGCCCTGCTGTATGTTCACGGAGACTTCACTGTAGCTACTGATGTTGCAGTTAGATGATTTGATACCCATCTTTTTAAACAAGACACACTTTACAAAGCATGTTGTAACTACTTGCAGTATTGACATTTATAACACATATCAATGCTTTATAAATTAGTAATAAACCAACTAGTTCTAAATGCAAAGCAAGTTGAAGCAATAGTCTGAAATTCTCTGCTTGACTTTCTTGCCAAGAGTCACATGAGAAGATCGATACCAGTCTCATGAATGTATGTTAAATATGAAGCTATATTTCCTGCAGGCGGTTAGATTAGATTAGCATAGACTGGAAACGGGGAAACAGCTAGTAAGGCTCTGTCCAAAGGTAGAAAAAATTGTGAAGTCTTGCTCTTAATATGAGGTTGCCAGACAACCCCCAGAGACTCCAGAAAATCACTAGAAATAGACGAGCGACTATTAAAACCCCATAACAAGTCAGATTTTGTATGGATTAAATAAACACACTGTAATGTGCTAATTAATTAGATTTAGAGGTGCTGGCAGGTGTATTTTGATGCCTTTGGACACAGCCAGGCTAGCTGTTTCCCCCGGTTTCAGTCTTCGTGCTAAGCTAAGCTAACTGGCTGCTGGCTGTAGATTCATATTTAACTGACAGATGCGAGAGTGGTATCTTTTCATCTACCTCTTGGCAAGGAACTAAATAAGTGCATTTCCCAAAATGTGGAACTATTAGTCCAATGATATATAGTAAGGCAACTCAAAGTTAATGCCAGAGGAGGATATACAACAACCTGGCAACCCAAATGACATGTTTAATCATGGCTTATGCTATTCCAGGTCTTGAAAGCGCTCTATTTTTATTAATCATTAATAAAATATTTACAACTACAAAAAAATCTTTTAAAATTAATTCAATTCAATTTTATTTATATAGCTGTTATGTCCCGTCTGTGTGTGTGACTGTGTTTCATGTGTTTTTGCTTTTGGTCTCCTGTGTCTGCGTTGGTGTCCTGTCTCTGCTCCCTCGCGTCTCCTTGATTGTGTAAGTGGTTTCACCTGTTCCCTTGTGTTCACCTGTGGTCCATCCCCTCGTTAGTGTCCTGTGTATTTAAGTGTGTTCAGTCCTCTGGGTCCTTGTGGCGTCATAGCCAATGCCTGAGTGGGTCCTGTGTGTGCTGTCCGTGTGTTCCTCTTCTCGACGTGTGTGGATCTTATCCTCTGTCCAAAGACAGGCTTACCCTTTTTGTAAGTTCAACTTTTTGTTATAGCTTCATTAAAGAACAGGTTCTGGGTGGGTGGTCATCGGTTGGGTAGAGAGAGAAAGAATGGGCGGGGGATAGAGTGAGAGCCTCAAAACGTTTTACCAGTGATTGGCTCACAGGCAGGGTGAGAAAATATAACATTTTGTACAAATATGTTCAAAGTATTTTTCTCACCTGTCTGGTTGTAAAATCTGTGGCCCATATGTGAAAAACTGCAAAGCTCTGGCCATATCAGAGATTTATCAAATAATGTCTCTGCTGCAGGACAAACTCTGTAACACCAATTCAAATGCACTTCCTGCTGAGCATGCAGAGACACACTTGACTCATTTCAGGGGAATGAAATAAAAGCACTTGAGAAACAGTGGATGTGGAGGCCGTTCCACAAACCCATGGGATTGGACAGATCAATGTCTGCTTCATCAACGCTTTGGTCGTGACCTGTTTATTCCTCAGATCGATCTAAGCTGTTTTGCCTCCAGGCATCTGTATAATACATGCGCAGCAGTCTGGCTCAGCCGTGGGAGAGCCTGAGAGGGTCTAATGTACAAACTCAGCCTTGAAAAGTGAGCAGCTGGTAAAAGACTGCTCCTTTATTTCTGTTCATTTTGTCTTTTATCTGAATGTGCCTTCAGACCTGTGTTAACTCACCTCAGTTTTAGCATCAAATATGTGACTCTTGTGCCCTGGGACAGTTTGGCCCATGTTAATGAGAATCCATTACAGTCACTCTGAGCAAAAAGTACCAAAATTTGTCTCAATTATGCAGCTGTCACACTAATATTACGGTTCTGCAGAAAATGTACTGGGAAACATGAAAGTGGTTATTTCATACACCATCCAGTGTCATCCAGTTTCATGAGGATAATGGTGCATTTTCTGGGAAGGAAAAAATAGGCTCAGAGCTCATTTGGATTAAATTTCAGTGAAACATTTAGCGCATGGGCTGATTAAGGCTTCCTCCAATGTACGTTGTCAATGGAGCAGCTTCGGCTGTGCAGCGTTTCGATATCTCAGATCAGTTGGTGCTTGGAGGCTTTGAATTCGAAGTTTGGGGGAAAGTAGTAATGTTGATGTCAACGCAGAGCGAACTGGCAGCAGTGATGGGAACGGCACATGCACCCTTATAAAAGCCCCAAAATGCTCCAACCTTCAAAGTGCTGAGTCAAATCCTTGAAGATGATGCACCATTTTTCTCATTAGTCTTGTGTACAGGTGTAAAGGTGGTGTTTCAACTAGCACAGAAAAGGACAGGAACGGACTCAGGGGTCTGACGAGTGCAGTAAATCTTACTTGCTATCAGCTACTCCATTATTCAACTCTCAAGGGCTCTTTGGACATGAATGTGGGAAACATGTCAAACAGCAGAAGCAGGAGCGACATTTTTCCTTGATGCAAAACAAGTGAGAAGGATGACAAATAAACAGGGAGCGCATGATACACTGAAAGAGAAAAAGAAAGAAAATACAGAAAATGTTCTTTCAGAAAATCTCAAAAATCAAAAAATACAAATAACAGATAATGACATGGATTACTTCTAATATGTCACTTTTGACCAAAGACAAAGTAATACTTGAACTGTTGTGCCAATGATTATAAAAAAACTCTTGGTACAGAATGTACCATAATGCTAATGTAACTGTGCAGCGTGTAAAATGCTACATGTAACCCACAAGCGAGCTATAAATTCACCCATGATTTGAGTCGATGTGGCAATTTGGATGCTTAGGAGAAAAGAATACTGCGACAGATCACGCAGAAAACAGTTTGCATTACATAACTGTACATCATGGAGGTGTATGCCTGGGTCTGCTATACTATGTCAAGGCACAGTTATGAAACCAGCATTAAAATGCAGGGCTCCAAACACAGACCGAGGGGCTTGATCTGCATCAGCCTCAAAGGAACGAGACCCACACATCACCAGAAGCACGACAATCCTTGTTTCTGTTATTCTCAAGCAGATGCAGCCTTATCTCAGATTTACAGTTAAACTCCAGTCAATGAGAGGTTGAGAGGTTCAATCCCCAGATAAAAACCTACTAAAATTCTAATGCAGTTATTTAAAGCAGCTTGCCTCAGGTTTGTTAATTTCTGTGAAATTAAAAACACCTCCAACCCCGTGTTTACCATTCAAAATATTTAATGATTCTAATATTTCATTACGGCCCTGTGCCCTGAAGATTGTAGCGATGGATACCGAGCATCTCCTCCTCCTCCTCGTCCTCCAGGATCGCAGTCTGTACCGCGGGAAGCCCTCAATTATTCATGGCTGAGGATGGTGGCTGGATCTTTAAGTCTCTATTAAAAGTGGAGGTCAAATAGAAAGCAGATTGAGCAAACTGAGTGCAGCGTGCAGTCAAGTGAGATACTCCATCACTGAATAGATATGACCAGAGAAAGCAAAACCTTTGAAAAACCAGACATCTGTGATTGTGTAGTCAAAAAACACAAATTCATATTTTTCCCATATTCTTTCCCTGTGTTGTCAGGTTTTTTCCCTCGCCTTAGGAGCCGACCTTAGTCAGAGGTTAGGCCTGCTGAGTTGGAGCCTGTTTGGCCTTGCAGTGCACACTTCAGGGGGGTGATTTTGCTCCAGAAATGGGTCATACACTTGTTAAAGGCAGATGAGTGTACAGATGCCACATGTACAGTAAACGCATTAACGAATTATAAAGTTTATTTTTCCAGACATGGCACAGAAGCTGTGTGACAGAGAGCAGATGTAATCAGCTTACAGCTGACATCCTATTATTATTATTATTATTAAGGGAGCATCACATCAAGGTAAAAACATACTGAACTGCAGTTAATACCTTGAGCCACTGGTACACAGTAAAAAGCACAAAATGTATCCAGTGTGATGCAGTAATGGGCTAACTTTACCCAGTGCCATTGGGTAGAAATCCACCCAAGATATAAAACACAAATAAATATCTAACAAATAACACTACCACCAAGGACAGGCAGAGCTGAACTGTTAAATAGTTGCTTTCATGCCTCTCAGGTTATATTTTACTGTGCTATATGTTAATGTTGTAAATTAAATATGTGTCATGTTTTCATATTTTTTTCAAGTTGCCATTTTGGCCTGGTGTCTCTTTTAAAGGAGATAATGTATCTCAAGAGACTTCCTGGTTAAATAAACATTGAACAATACGAAGAGTCTACAGCTACGCTAGTAGACTCTTAAAATGTGTTCTTTATTCTTCATATATGTATGAAATTGCGATCGTTCTTTCTTCCACTCTAGCAAAAGCAACAGAAATATGGTCACACAAATATGCATAACAAAGATCAAATTATAGGGGTTGAATATACCAGTTTCTTGTGGATAGAAGGCCAAAACGAAGAAATAAATATAGAATAAATGTACACGTGGTGTCCCCAACACATACAGTGGTGAGGATTGCAAAGATGGAAGGTGTAGTGTCTTCACAATATTCCTGTGGCCCCGTGTAAGGGATAAGGGCTCAGAATAACAGCAAGGAAGAGCGGAAGAGGGGATTTCTTTAAAGATTAGAGCAAATTAGTCTGAGCAGAGCAGGGAGAAGCTGGAGAGAGAATCCCAGTGAGCACTTCTCTGGTGATTAGCCGGTGAAAAGCCGTCGAGGAATCTGGACTAGAAATGTAGTCGTTGAAATGCAGCTGAAAAAGTCCTCATAAGCGTCCTGACTATTACACAGAATTCTATAAAACCTTCACTGCTCTTCTAAATATAATTATAGCCAAGATGCCTAGATGGATTTTCACTGGCTAATGCTTTCCAGGGTATGATTCAGAAGTGAGAGGATGACTTCAGGTGCCACTTGAAGAAATTCGTATCATAGCCCATGAGCAAAGACAGGTACAAAGGTAATTATGTTGTTGAAGTGGGAAGGACAGTCCAACACTGGTGATAAAGGAGAAAGAGTCAAATTTGAAAGCATCATGATGCAGGTCACGGGTTGGTGTGCAGGGGTGGCAATGGCCTGCAGGTGTTGAGTTGTGGCCACTTCAGCAACCTCATACTGCTTGTCAGAATCATGGAATTGCAAAATCTGAGCAGCCACGGGAAACCACTGGAGGATGATTTGATGTAGGACTGAGGACACGTCAGACTGCAAAGTTCTGGACGAGCCACAGGGGCTGAAGAGAGTATTTTGAGAGCCAAGTGAGGAGTGGGTTTCGATAGCTGAGACAGGAGCTGATTTAAAAAGTAAAACTACATTTTGGAAGGAGCAAAGACATAAATGAGCCGGCTGTCTATGGGTTGAAATGTGTAACTGCATGTTTAAAGGCAGCGACCACACCATGATGGTATGTAGCATGGCTCTATAGCACAACAGCACATTGCTGCTGCACAGTGTGACGTAAAATCATGTTATTTTCAGAATCTCCAGTGAAGAAAGTTGGGACCTGATACATGTTACTGAAGTTTGGGCTGCTGCTGCAACGCAGACCTTGGGTCTGGTGTCACATCAGGATTCAATCAAAGTAGTTCGTCAAAGTGTTTATAAGTGTTTCAAATGGGCACAGAAAAGCCTGCTGTAATAGAGAGGGGCAAGACAAGATTAATTGTGCAAATGGGGATAATGGAACATACTTTTGTAGTAATTTCTCCATACAGTTTATTTCGTTGACAATTGACAGTCGAAATTAGTTGGAGGATTCGGCTGCAGCCATTTCCGTGTGATGGCTTACTTGCTAGCAGCCAGGTGGTGGGTGTTTCACATGCCGCACGTCTGAAGAGCACTGATGCATTTAGCAGCCTAGAGAGGGGTCATTGTGGCGCTGTCATTGCTGATGGAAAGGCGAGGCTGGGTTTGAGAAGATGTCAGATGAGAAATCAAGTTGGAGTACAGCAGAATCAGGGAAAATTTAAGCAGGAGAAGAAGAGAACAGCTACTGCTTGTTAAAGACCAGTCCTTTGCACTTGTGAACTTCATAATGGCAGATTACAGATCCCTCTTGGACTCAGTCTCTCTCATAATCCTGGTTTCACAACAGCTTTATTTATCATTCTTTGCATAACGACGATGATACAACGATAAGAAATTATAATATTGTTGTATTATTTCAGGACATGAGGTCAAGTGTTCTCTCTGAGAATATTGTTGTTGCATTTCACAATATTTCAACTGTGCAACATTAAATATGTTTTCATACATGTTCATGATGTTAAATGTTTTCCAGATGTTGTTATTGACAGTGAGATCAGCAGAGCAGTGACAGTTTTGATCTTTGACTGTTATCTACAGTGTTTGTTATTTCACTGATTCACAGATACGTATGCAGACTACTTGCATTTTCTGGCAGATGAACATGCGGACGTCACGCCAAAGTAACAAGCTGGTAACGTACTGTTTGTTGCTACTTCAATAGCCCCGTGTTCAATAACTATCAAGCTTTATATGAAGGTAAATAAAAGCAATGAAATTACTGTTGGACAGCCTTGGCATTGTGAGCTGTGGGTGGAAAGGCACTTTAATCTGCACAGTGTGAGGTCTGGGTCAAATATCAGAACTGAGACAGCTCACCCACAGCTGATTACACCTGCCAAAACAGCTGTCATGGCCCCGACTCCTTTCACTCTTATCACCAGTCGGCACGACCTGCACGACTGAACGTTAGCACTTAACTAAATCCTGTGAGTTATCCTGCTGAACAGTCTATTCTATGCTGACTCAAATAAACCTAAAAGTGCCAGATGCCACAAAATTTCCTTGGATATTTGGAGCATCTTCACTCTACAAAGCTTAACACTGAATACAAGAATTCAGTCGTCTTCTCGAACCACAGTCATTTCTTTAAATGCACTGGAGATGTCTGTAATAGCCGCTGTAAGAGCCTCGCATCAATTACTGCCTCGCAGTAAAGACAATCACTGAAACAGCATCTGCAATCAGACTCCAAGCTCTTCAAAATGTGCTGGAAGGGCAATTTTAGCGTAATAAAAAAAATATGAGCTTGATTCATCTGTAATTCAATACTAATTATAATAACATTAAAATGTGCCCTGGGGACTCAGCAATACTGCACTCAGAAACCTGGCACATGCAGCTGCAGAGAAAAAATTAAATTGCCATGATAATATTTTAAGTGTGACACACTTGCTTTGCAGTTACGGTGTTGCAGGCTGGAGTAATAAAGCTTGATTTGTATGTTACCTCTGGAAGCGTATATTTCATTTAGAAACATTTCAATTTGAGCCATGGTGGGAGAGCAGGTGGCAGCACATTTCTACACTGATCAAATAGACTTTTGAATATCACTTGAAGAAAGTTAGAATGCAATATAGGTTATATGATAGCTAATGCTTTTTCATTCCTACATATGAAGAGATCAAATTTGCAATCGATTCGAAGCGAGGCAGGAAGAAAGGGAAATACATGACTTGCAGTGATTCCGCCTCCCCCTTTTCTTCTCTCCGTCTGACAGAGCGTTTCCCCAGAGCCTCAGCTCAAACCGCAGAACTGCTCTGTGTGGCAACTGTTGAACAAAATGGACTCTCGTAAGGAGGAGAGAAAAAACCCACAGGACAAGGGGGAGAGGAAGAAAATCAATGCAAAGAAGGGATTTTAAAATAGGAGAAATCGAGGGACGGGGGGGGGCTGAGCTATAATAAAAAGATCAATAACGTTAAGCTTCATTTGATCCAAAGATTAATTTCTGCTCATTTTAGTGAGCGTCATATTCCCACAATAAGTGCTGCTGTCTGGATGGTTGCAGTCGAGGCTGCGAGGGAGACAGAGCTTGCTAATGAGCATACTGGGAGCATCTGCCTTGTTGTTCTGTTGAGTGTTATTTCGATAATATTGCAACCAAGAGACTGGGGCGGGAAGTTAACTCAAGCTGTCAAAAAATCTTTCAATCTGGGTTAATTGCTGAGGGAGAGGGAGCCTCATGATCCTCATTAGATATGTTTTCTTCTTCAGAACGTCTCCACATGTCTCTTTATTTCACTCAAGCATGGATAATCAGAACCTGACCTCCGATGGCCTGTTTGGTGACACGTTGTCGAATTTCAAATCTGAGTCAGACTGATCAGTCATGCACCTTTTCTTACTTTCTCATAGGTTCCTTGTTTCAGTAGTCTCCAGATCATTCCTGGAGGCTGTGTGGTAGTTTGCGTTTAGTGTGCTGTGGGATAATGTAGATTGTTAAAATCTCAATAAACTCATCCTGGTATTTCCCGGGAATTCCAAAAAACTAAAAGCTGTTTCTGTTTCCCAGGCAAAGTGTGTATGAATATTGTTGTTATGATAGTAATATAACTGCATCAACTTTTCATCCACAGTAGTTTCTTCCAATTTCTTTTCAAGCTACATAAAATTGCAGTTTAAGGTTCAGCTTTGTGGCAAAATATGTTCAATGATCAAATCAACAAAGCTGAGTGCAAAAACTGTAAATGCAAACTATGCATTCTATTAACAAATGATTTAATTAAATATACAGACCTCCAACCCAACTCAGAGTGGTAGGGTTAAATGCAGAATGGTATTGAGGTGGAACATTGCGTGCATAAGGTTGTCCTAGAATCCTCTAGTTAGAATTTAAATAAAACATTGAAATGTTTGAATGCGATGGATATTCCCTCCCTCTCACCACAGCAGTAATAACCTCAGTTCAACTTCAGCACCACAAAGATGGCCAGATTCCATTATAACCACTCGGACATGAAACTGCTGTCAAGCAGAGGATTTTCCACCTCAAAGATAACACACATTACAGAGGAATTGTTGCTCTACTACTAGATTAATTATGCACAGTATAAAACAGTATAAAATCACCTTTCATTTGTGGTGATATTCCTGGGAATTCTGCAAAAAGAGTGATATATTTGCAGGAATAAATCATTTTAACTTTCAATCCTAATTAACACACTAACACAGATGTAACCTTGAAACACTGGAGGAAAATCTTCCCATGAACTGGCAGAGGACGTCTCCCAAACTTCCTCTAAGTCAAACTAGGATATGAAAGAGGCTCTACGGGGTTTTATGAGTTGCACTGATGATCGTGGTGAAGATTGTGTTTGTGTGTTTGTTGTGTTTGCTGAGGTATAGCAGAGCGATGGCAGTGTCATGTGACACACTCACCAGGCCTTCCTCCTGGGCACGCTCTGTCTTGTCCACTTTGAGTGAGGGGTCAGGTGGTAAATGAGCTGCCGGCAGATCTTGTTGGTTGACTTGAATGAGTCGGTCTCCTGGGCACACACAAAGGACGAGTGATGGACAACTAATTTTAATCTAGATCACATGACAAATCAACAGACTAACAGTAGCTGTTCATGAATAAATGCAGTTAAACCATCAGACTTTTGGGGAATGACTGGGAATCAAACAAACCAATAGACTCTATATTTTCATTATGACAAAGTAGGTAAAGGGCTGTTTTTAAAAGGTTCAACATCTGTGAAATTAAAGTAATTTATAAATGCTGGATACGGGATCTCTATTTCTATGTTGCTGCAGACTACAGATGTCCTGATTTTCACACAGTCTCAAAGTATCTCTTTCTTGTCCTTTGAATTAAGCTGCTTGAGACATTTCCTACATCGAAACCTTAATTTATTTTCCCTTTTGCCTCCCCCTTGCTTCATGTGTCTCTTCCTCCCCCTCCTCCGCGCCATTTCTTTTCTCTCTCCCTCCTCCGTCACAGACTTTAAATGGAAAGGGTTGTGCTGAGCAGGGTAAATCTAATTAATGGTACAACACGACAACAAGAAAGAGGTGATGTTGGGGAGAGAGCGAGAGAGAGAGAGAGAGAGAGAGAGAGAGAGAAAGAGAGAGAGAGAGGACAAAAAGACAGGCAATTTACCTTAAGGCGATTAACCATTCCTGCTGCCACTTCTTTTCTTGGGCGACAAACAAACATGCCTCATACTTCAAAACATTCAAGGCTGCTGTTTCAGCCACTTGCATGACTGAACACGGCGTTATAGCAGCGCATACTGATTCAGGATGTGAAAGTATTCTTAGAAAATGTTAATCTGTGCTCTGGAAGGATCGAAATACTTAAATGCTAAATGTGTCGCACTGTAACTCTATAAGCATATTTATATATTAATTGCAGGTCTGTAAAGTGCATCAAAACAAAACATACATTAAATCGACTGCCTGAAACTGATTGTGAGATTTGAAATGTTCACAAATCATGTCTCTTTTAGCTCTCAATATGCCCTTGAAAATATAATCTAAATAACTCTAAGTATGGTTGAAGATACTTGCCACAGAAGCAGCTGCCAGGCCTTAAATCCAGCACATTGCCTCTCTACATCCCCGTCACGTCTGACACAGTATCCTGCCACGGGTCGCCAGCCAGTCAGGAGAACATTGCTGCCAGCTCCTCACTTTCCCTCCCTTCCTCTTGGGCTTTACTCGCCAAGCCAACAGCGACAAGATTAGAGTTTCTTACAGGTGATTCTCATCTAGACTTGGTAAGTAAAAACTAGAGCACAGTGACTTTATTTTAAGGAAACCCATCTTTACTTAAAAGAGATAAGTGCAGACTTCAAATATCTGTAATGGCTCCTGGGTCAGTGCTTTACAGCCACTCTGAGCTGCTTCTGTTGTGTCTTCACCCTCATACCAGAGTTTGAAATGTAATTTGAATTTTAATATCACTGATTTATATCCCATGCTACACGTGGGTGTGATGTCCCCCATTGTGGATAAATCCTGATTTATGACTTAAAGGACCATTTCTTTATTTGACCATATGAACTTGAATAAGAGTTGTTTACTGATGACGTAAACAAGTAAATCTAATTTCCTGGATGCAATTTGTTAAAGGAGTAATTAAGACATTATCTGAAATACATTTTAGCTTTTTTGCGGAGGTTTAGAATAAAATATGTCACTACGACCATGCATGACATCATTCATCACAAAACAACAACCACAATTTGTGTTTTTACACTTTGGTTTTTGTTCAGAATAAACAAACCAGATATAATGTTTTAATTAGTGAGCTTTACGGGTGCTGGTAGACAGGGCTAT
The DNA here is from genome assembly GCA_036023855.1 of Gadopsis marmoratus. NCBI lineage: Eukaryota > Metazoa > Chordata > Actinopteri > Centrarchiformes > Percichthyidae > Gadopsis > Gadopsis marmoratus. The sequence goes on from JAVQJF010006793.1 coordinate 72,190, forward strand.
GCTAGCCGTTTCCTTTTGTTTCCAGTCTTTGTGCTAAGCTACGCTAACTGGCTGCTGGTGGTAGGTTTATAATTATCATACAGACATAAGAATGGTGTCAACATTCTCATCCAGCTCAGCAAGAAAACATATTGCCAAATATATCAAATTATTGCTTTAATTAGTCCCCAATGACCCCTGCAGCTGTAAAATTATTTTCTACAAAGACAGGATTGATATTAAAATGTTCTGCTGAGCCAATCACCATTCTTCTGTAAAACATGATCCAGTAACTTATGCTGAATCTTTGACTTGTATGCAGGAGTAATAAAAATTTATATGTCACCTCATATTGGACACATTTTAGAGACACAAAGACGCACATAGTGATCTATTATGCTGACAGCTAAACACTTTAAATATCATTTTCCATCCTTCCTAGCATCTGTATTTGTGTTTGTACAAAGCAAACTGACAGTTCATTGTTGTCACACGAGCGTGACAACAAGTATGACACATACAGTTAGGCATGGCTAATAAATGCGCACATATTGCACCTTGCCTCTCTAGTTCTTGTCCTGTTAATTAATGTGAAGTCTTGTGTTTTGAACAGTAAAAACAGTTAAAACAAACCGGATCATTCTGGACTTCTTACCCTTTTTGGACACTGCAGGTCCCGGGCGAGACTGAGCAGCAGCTCGTGAGAAATGGGGTCCACCAGGTTGAGAAAAGCTGCGTTCTTGTATAAAATGTCATTGAGCGATGTTCCCTGGAGTCCCAAATCCTGAGAGGAAAGAAGAGAGGAAAGTGATTCAGTTGAGTCTTGCTAAAACTAACACGTAGTGTAGAATTTCAGAATTTAATTTGATTAAAACAGCCATGTCTGAGCCATGCGTAATTCAATATTCCAGTGACATTTCATGGATAGTTTAATGAAAATAGATTGTCAATGTTTATAGCTTTGTTCATCAGCCCCTTTCATCTTGCCCTCTTATCGCTGCAAGCTGATAAGGTTTTGCCATCTGAGTCGCGTGTTAACACCCACTGTGTGCATATGTGTGTGTGTGTGTGTGCGCATAATGCTATGTGTGTGTGAGGGGTGTTGGGAGTAAAGTTGAAGTAAGCTAAGATAAAAGTGGTGTGGTCTTTGTTTTTGAAACATTACAGTTATACCCTCTAGTGAAGAGAATAAGACTCCTTCTGGTTCCTCTTATCTCATTGGCCGGTTTCAGTTTTGGTTTTTCCCATGGGACTTTCTGTCATTTTCACAAAACCTTCTGAGGAAAATACATTTTGATTTCAGTTCTTCATTCTTCCGACTTCATAAGTAAAAGATTGTGTTTATGTGCAGAGCAGTATAATTAAACCAGGAACCAGGACACACGCCCAGGAGCTGATGATGTTTGTATCAACTTCACGCTGTTTCTATTTGCAGTGACAATGTAAATATATTGAAACCGCATCTTCAGGTAATGCGTCGAGTGCTGACGTGTCATTAGCAGCCAGTGTTTGAGACGTTTTCAGGCGCGTCAAATAGTCTCAGCAGCGTGTGGCATCCATTGCCTTTTCAAGGAAGATACCAACACACACACACACAAGAAAAAACAAAACACACACAGCAGGGAAGACACAAAACTGAGCAGATGAAAGAAATATGATCAGAAGACGAAAGGTTGGAACTGAGAGGAAAGAAAGTCAAAGGAAATTTCTTCTTTTTATGAATAAAGCCAGATTTCTCTCCTAATCTATAGCAACCATTAAAAGAGGATTTCCTGTCCTCATACATACATATTGTTATATCAATGACACAAGTGCTGCTGCTGTATGAAATGAACAGAACAATCATGTTTCACTGGCCCATCATCCTTTTGTTTACAGCAATAAGCATTTTATATCATGTAAAACTGTACAACAGCTAGTAGCTGTGGAGCTGAACAGTAAATACTGTCAGCTCTATATGAACCAAAAAGCTTTTCAAATAGCAGGCTGGAGGTTGAAGCTGTGCAAAACATGCTCAATGTGCTCTGACAGCCCTAACACTTAGAGGCACAGTGGAAGCAAAGAGAAAAAACTCCCATCAGCATTTTCTCCTCCTCCAGCTTTTGGGTTGATTTATTACAGCGGCACTTTGTGGGATTCCCTGACGCTGGACTATCCTCCAGGCCAGCTCCCCGTTCAATAAACCTCATTTAGTGCAGACTGTGGGTACCACATGTGTCCATAACTGGAGGCACAGAGGAATTTGAAGATTATTTTATGATGATGATGATGTTGTGTTGAGCAGCTGCAGCATCAGATGTGACTGTTTTCGTGCAGCTTTGTGAGGGATTCACAGCTGAAACGAAGGGCATTTTTTAAAAACGCAGAGATCTGATCCTGTGGATTAATTTGACTGATTCCTCATCATAAAAGCATGGAATGTTTTCCTGTTTATCACTGACAGGGTGCCTGTGTACATGCCTGCGTGCCTTCAGATCCCACTACAAATGTCCTCATGAAAGCTGCTTATCTAATCTGACGTCTGCCTAGTCACAAAAAGTCGGAATAAAGAGATGAGCTCCGACAAATATCATCCCACACATGCGCTCCATTAGAATCCAATTACAAATATTGCATAGTGTGATAAATCCAGTCCCACAGTTTTAAGAAACATGTTACAGCTGTCAGATGATGGACCTTCCAACTCCAGTTTTGTTTACTCACTTTTCTGTTCTTGGACTGAAGGATTACATTTTCTTCACTGGTCTGACCAGAAAATGTTGTGACCTTTTATGCAGTCATCTCAAAATCCAATGTATAAAGTCAAAACTGCATGGTTGTCATGTGAATTGCTGTATTTGAAAGGACATTTTGCTCACATCTCTATTAATACTGCTACAGTCTCATTAGCAGTCTGTCCCTAAAGTAAAGGGGAACTTTGCATACACATTGTACTTTTATCCAATTTTCCAATCTTAATAAATCAGTATCTTATTAAAATATAATTCTCTACCTAGGAAGTGAGTCTCCATTGTTCACTCTTTGACTTACAAATAGACATTTTCAGTACATTTATATCATTTTTATGCCATAGCTACAGGCCACATGAACCAAGTGCCAGCTTGGCATAAAGGCTGGAAAGAGGGAGAAACAGCTAGCCTGGTTCTGTTGGTCAAATCAGATCACTGCATCCGGCCAAGAAATAGTCCGGCACATGACCGGCACTTCATCTAACTCTCAGCAAGGAAGCAATTAAATGCATTTCCCCCAAATGACGATGCTGCCTGTATTTGATATCACACAGACGAGGCAGACATGAAATGTTTGCGAAAGAGAAAGAGGGTGAGGACAATGCAACAATGGACGTAACAAAACATACATATTTCTACCCTAATTATGTATTATTGGATGCATAATAATACCAAAATCTGACAAGCACTTTAGTATGGAGGTATTTAAAGTTGAATAAAATAAACAGATAAAATATGTGTGCTGTGACAGCGAACCTTCACAAAGGTCTTCATACACTACAGAGCATCCGTGCGTCGTGAGCAGTTTAAATGACGAGTTACGGAGGAAGCTGCCCCCGCTCACGACAAATACAAATGTACTTGTTGATCTTTGAAATGTCTTTTCCTTGTAAGATATAACTGACTGCAAGACTGCTTTAATAAAAAGGACACATTGAAATCTTAGAGGAAGCTATCCATGAGTCACATCCCTCCTGCTTCACACAAATATGAAGCTTTACAATGAAGTTTATATTCACCCGACACTCTTATATCCTCAGTTAATGGTTTCTATGCAGCGTATAAGAGATACACACAAATCCATCTTCAGTTTGTTGCTTCTCCTCCTGTCTCCTGCTTTAATCTGCACACGTATTCTACGGCACCGTACAGATGGGCAGGGCTTTTGTCTGAACTGTTGTCCTTTGATCAATGCACAGCTACCAGGAGGCAGTGGAAAGCTCAAGCTGAGCTCTAAAAACTGTTTCTTTTTTTCTTCTCTGTAGCTTGGATACATCTTCAGGAAGTGAAGATTAGACCAGGGAAGGTGTTACCCGGGAAAGTGTAACAGATAAGACTTAAATGCAAGAAATAAACATACCTTACCTGCAACGGGGACAGATTAGAGCTATTTAACAATAACTGCTTCTTCTTATGAGGATTTGTATATTTAACATTCTCCCTTATGTATATTTCAAACCTCCTGCACACAGGAGACAGTGACCAGAAAAACGAGATCAGATATGGCTTGCTTACAGTATTTACGTAAGATTTTCTTTTGAAGCCTTAACCCTGAAAAATACCTTGTTACCAAGAGTTTATAGGCAAATATATAATTTGTTAGACAACAAATATGCCAGGCAATCACTTAAGATCACAACATTTGTCAAATTAAATAAAGAAAGCGGTATTAATTAACTTTACAAACTCTTCCTCAACTGGTTTTGGTAAATTTCATATAGCTAACATATAATACACGCAGTGTTTTGTGCTGTTTGGAGCTGATTGAATATTCAGAACATGAACAGGCTGGCTTCAGCAGCCATTCCCTTTCAGACAAAACAGGTGGTTGATTCAGACCAGCATCCAACCCAATATAAGTGCTTCTTTTATCCTCAGGAATATTAAAGGAAGGCGACAGAGTACAGTGTGAAGCCATGTATGTCAGCAAGGCTGTCTTACTTGGAAACAGTTATGAGAGGTTGCAGAAAGTAGATGATTAAATTACTTTAACTTTTGAAAACAAATATTAACACTGACACCTGCTGATACACGTGGTCCATGAAAAGTGGGATTTCCTCCAATGAGTGCAATCAGTATAAATCTAGCTGGGCTTTAGCTGGCTCATAAACTGCTGTTGTATTATTCACATTTTCAAGTATCTGCAGACTTAGATGAACAAAACAACGTGTAGTTTCTCAGTAAACATAAAAATCTATATATGACTTGCAAATAAAACACATGTTTAAACCACGAATGTAAGCAAACGTTTTACCCACGTGCGAATAAACAAACCTAACCACGTTTCTTCCTTTGACAACAACGTTTCAAGTAAGAATAAAGTGCATTCTGACGAGCTCAGCGCATCCACGACCCAAAATGATGTCCGTCCTTTACCTTTCTCAGCAGTTTGAGCACTTCGGCTGCTTGCTCCATCTTCTGCTCCCGGAGAAGTCTCTGGATTTCCCGGATCCAAGCCACCCGTCTGACAAATGGGCTGTGGTTGGTTTTCCGCAGCATCCCCGGGAGCTTGTCGCTCTTGAGCATCAAGGAGGTAAACAAGAAGTCTCCGCCGCCTCTTCTCTCGCTTTCTCCCGGGGTGTCATTCCTCTGGCGTCTCCTTTTCTCTGATAATTTGCTTTCAAAATCGAGACTTCGCTGTCTGGTCAACTTGGAACCCATCACTCCTGAGAGGATGTGTCGGTGGTGGTGGTGGTGGTGGTGGTGAGAGGGATTTCAAGAACATGCAGCCAAAACATTACCGTAACTAGCAGTGAGATGTGCCTGCATATTTCTGCCCTCAGTAAAATAGTGTTTTAAAGTTTCAAGGATACTCTGAACTGCAAAGCAGCATCGTGACAACGTGTGCCCGGTCTCGCCTTGCTCGCATCCGTCCATGCACTGCCTGATCACTCTGGCATCCTTTGCGTTACCCAGAGCTGGTGCGCTCCTCAGCCAATCAGATCGCGATGCTCCACACAGCCTGAGCGCGAGATGTGGCAAACTGACTCCGCAGCTTAGATCTCCTACATGACCCCACATGACCCCACATCATAACGCACAGGCTGTTTATTTGACGCCGGTTCAGAGAAAGTAGGCTTGTTTAATCCCGTGTTATCATAGGGCCTTATGTAACAATTTCATCTGGTCATATGAAAATGTGATTGATAGATAGATAGATAGATAGATACAACATTATAATTGCAGTGCAGAAAGAAACACGTCTCTGACACTCTCAACAACATTTGGACATAATAACATTCTAGGTTTAACAACAGTATTTATTGCATGGGTGTTTGATTGCCTTGCAATTGAAAGATTATTCATATTGATCTGTCCACCCTCCAAGGATCTGAAGTTACCAGTCTTTGTATGCAGTCTATGATCTATTAACATGTGTTGCTGGTCAGGTTGAGTTGGTGGATGTAACGAACGTGCATGATTAAGATATTGAAGTACTTGGAAAAGCTGGCAATGTTTGAGGTGAGAGGCTATGACAGTTTAATACAAAAAGTCACAAAAGAGCAACAAAACCGAAGCTGCCCACCAGTGGTTTAACTTCTGCAGAAGTGTACTCAAGCGTGAGTCAGTAAACGGTGATGTCACTGTTGGTTGTGGTTAGAGGTGAAACAGACTTGAAACTTCAATCGGAGAAGGCATACAACACTCTAGACTAGTGTTAAGTTATTCTTTTTAAGTCCAAGTGAAATTGTAAATATTGTTTTTTATAAAAGAAAGTGTCTTTGGGGAAATATCAGAAATGCTCCTCTTCCTGTCAGGGGTGTGTCGGTGTCTGTGTTATACATTTCTCCATTTTGATTTATTTGGGCGAACACATGAACACAAATTTAATTTAAGTTGTACTTTCAGACCATGGACCTCCTATAGCTAACTTCTCACCTTGCTGCAGTGATGTGTTACGTGTACTCCACGGTGTGTCAGTACACTGTGACATCACCTTTTGCGTGTGGATAGAGTTGTAACAGACCCACTCCTTGCACATTCAATTCAGTGCAATTTCAGTTATATTTATATAACACCATATCATAACGATATATGGTTTTTCATATAGAGCAGGTCTAGACCGACTCTTTATTTACAGAGACCCAACAAGTCCCACGATGAGCAGCGCTAGGCAACAGTAGCAAGGAAACACGCCCTTTTTACGGGCAGAAACCTCGAGCAGAACCAGGCTTTGGGTGAGCAGTTATCTGCCTCGACCGGTTGGGTTGAGAGAGGGGGGGGAAGAGGGGGGTGGAGTGAAAAAGAGTGAGAGCAGGAGGAAAGAGAGCACACAGCAGCACAGTATAGAGCAGGCGGCTGCAACCACAGATCCAGACTCTACAGCTCCGGAGGCAGAAACACCTGCAGAAGACAACAGAAGGAGAGAGAGAGGACAGAGAAAGGGAAGCTGTTGAGTTAGTAACAAGCATTAACGGGATAAGAGGGACAACAGATGGAGAGCAAGAGGAGGAGAGAGGAGCTCAGTGCATCATGGGAAATCTCCCGGCTGTCTAGGCCTATAGCAGCATAACTAAGGGGGGCTCAGGGCTCACCTGAGTCAACCCTGCTATAAGTTTTAACAAAGAGCAAAGTCTTAAGCCTACCCTTAAATGTGAGGAGGGTGTCTGCCTTTCTTACATAAACTGGGAGTTAGTTCCACAGGAGAGGAGCTTGATAGCTGAAGGCTCTGCCTCCTGTTCTACTTTTAGAGACTGTAGGAACCACAAGGAGCCCTGCATTCTGGGAGCACAGTGCTCGAGTGGGATAATAGGGTACAATGAGCTCTTTCAGATATGATAGTGTCTGAGCATTAAGAGCTTTATAGGTGAGGAGGAGGATTTAAAATTCTATTCTGCATTTTACAGGTAGCCAGTGTAGAGAATTTAATGTTGGAGAAATATGATCTGCTATTACTACTGAGATATATATTAATATATGGCTCAATAGAGCTGTGACTCTCTGTCAGCCTGGCAACTGTGCTGAACAGAAACCTTGGGTTGTTCTTATTTTCCTCTATTAATCATGAGTAGTAGGCTACTCTAGCAATTTTCATTTTATTCATTCATGAAACCAACAGAAATTGGAACAAAATGAAAGGAACGATGACATCAGGGAGCTAAAGTGAGCCAATCAGTGAGATGACATGCTTCAAGCATGCTGCATGTTTTTAACCAAGTAAAAGCATGCGCTGAATCTGTCTCTCTGGTCAGTGAGGATGAGAGAGAGTTAGAGCCCAAGCTTTCAAAACCTAATCCACTGTCAGCCCTGCATAATATAACAGTGGGTATAAGCTGGAGGTTCGCAGCCCTCTTACATCACCAAACAACCCCCAGTGTGACTGAGTGTAATAAGTTGTATCACAAAGCCATGGATACAGTGAACTCTATGCTTCATGGTGCATGCCCATCACACAGGTACTAAAGTCTAACAGCTCTCACTGGCTCTGTCTGGATTTCAGGATTTCACTGCCCACCTCATTCTCAGGGTCAATTTTTCTTGACACTGGATTTGAGCAGGTAGCAAACTCTTTTTTTTAACAGAGTCTAAGGAAAAAAACAGTATTCTCTACACAACAAGGTTTGTTCCAATTTACTGTATTTCATTTGGGATACAAATACAAGGCCGCCTGGAAGCCGACCCTCTGTCAAGCACCTCATGGGCACGTAACCAAGAAGTTATTTTAACGCAAACCTGGATCTTTTCCTAACCAATTTCTTTGTGTGCCTAGATCTAACCAAACCTCAAACATAGCAGAAATATTACCATTTTTCCAACACTGATTAGTGAAGGATTTGAAAGGCACTAACAAATGATGTCCTGCTGACAGGGCCATCAGATCAGAAAATACATGGGTTGGTCTGGAGCCATAAGAGAAATGCATACAACCAGGAGTAGTGCTTGATCAAGACCTGGCAGCCTAAAAGTGATGTGAGATGGTCCATGGTAAAGCTGCTTTTGATTGCTAGTCCTGACTGCTTTTACTCAGAGGGATGCTTCAGATTATAGCCAGTAGAAAGAGACCTCATTAAGGACATTTGAGAAGTTTTAAGCAACTCGCTGTGAGCAGCCACTGTATACACACCTGACGTTAAATTCAGACAGATGCAGTGAGCTCTGGGAGGTTTTGGTGCAGGGTTGACAGTCAGAAGGACTCTTCAGGAGCATATGTACAGCAATGTTTCTTGATATTTAGTATTATCTCCTGGGCTCATTCTCACCCTGTTCTTGCTTCTGTTGAATCATAGGCCTGGTGTGAGAATAACTGTTACTGACTTTGTGTCTTACTCTTCATGGTAGTGGGGATTTGGGGTGAGGTGGTCCTCCACCATACACTGTCAACACAAAATTAGGACTCATGCTTCTCTGTTTAGGTGTTTCAGTGGTCCGGTTTACATGCCTCCAGCATGGGAATTGATTTACAGCACCACCACAGCACAGATGTGTTGTATATCATCAGGCTCTGACATGCATTCTTTATGTACCCAAGGTAATTTTGTTTACAAGAGAAGAAGAAAGGGAAAAATATGACAGCACATATGATAAAGCTGCTTTGTCAGTGGTAGAAGTTGCCTTTTTGGATTATCCACAGGAAAACAAAAGAATATGAAGAAGAAGAAAAAGCAAGAAGTTGGGAGAATACAGCATAGTGCAGCTGGTGGTTTAGCAGGAACAGCCCAATGCACAGAACTAAATATTCAGTTCAAGATGTGGCTTTAAATTACTAAATGATCTGCGATTACATATATTATTTGCATATGGAGACACACATTAAAGTATTAAACCAAACTTTTGTCATTAATGTTTGTGGGCAGTCAGCCAGGTGTTGTCACAACCCGGACCCGGACCCTGATTAGACTCATGCTGTGTTCATTAACACCACCTGTTATCACTTACCCAGGCTTCTGTATATAAGTCAATGTCTGTCCGTTGTCAGTACGTCTTGTATCCAGAGTTTGCATATGCTTGCTTGTGTTCTGTTCACACAATAAACATACAGCCGAACCTATCTCTGGTCTCCGGATCATGCGTTTGGGTTCTACCTCCGTGCTCTGCCCTTGCGAGGCATGACAGGTTTAAGGCTGTGTTGGCCTGCACATATGCGTAACTCTCAGTCTCAGAAGTGATGGTAATCAAAAATTACCATCAATTTCACATTTAAATAAAACAGTATGATGGTGGTTAACCATGTTTTGTCAGGTTGTAGCTGCCCTGATGAGTGCAGTTCTTTCCTACATACCATGCCTGTTTCTGTTTGAAATGGAGCCATGTAACTAACTCAGGAATTTAGTACAGCTGATGGACTACAGCTGTGAAAACACAAACATTAAGTATTGGTGTTATCACAGCTGCAACTAAATGTCCAATGCAGGGATCAAATTAGTGAAAAAATCAGGGACGGCTGGTATCAATGGGCTAACAGGGCTCAGCCCTCCCTGTCCTTTACAATAAATATGATAAAATAATTGTAAAAAACCTTAAAACAGATCGTCTTCAATTTTGGTGGGCGCTAGAGCAGCAACAGAACCAAGTAGTCACAATAAAATCGGAGGAAATAGAAAGAAAAACGCAGGATATATTGAAATGGGCTTATTTTTTACAGCCCAAACTCAGCGGCATCAGCATCCAATCAGATTTGTGTTAAGTGAGTGACAGGTTTGATGGAACGCCCACTTGATTTGCCTGGCATTTGAGCTAAATTCTTTCAGCCCAGAGACGCTGACTTTGGACCAATGACAGTCGGCGCGGTGCTGCGGTGCTGTGACAGAGTGAACAGACAGGGGGCGCAGCGTCCAAACCATGTTGATGGAACACAAAAAGACTGAATCCCAAATTGAAGCTGTCAGTAAAGCTGCTGTATCAGTGTTGGGTAAAGTTAACATGAGGGCAGAGACACAACGAGCTGCTAAAGACAAACAGGCTTCACTGTCACGGATTGTGGACTGAATGTTGTGGGACACACGAGCTC
>JAVQJF010006822.1:0-24281 GCA_036023855.1 Gadopsis marmoratus
TTGGGTCTGTAGATATAGAGTTTGCTTGGACTTGCTCTATATTTACAAGTGCTATGAGATAACTTTGTTATGATATAGCGCTATATAAATAAAATTTGATTTGATTTGATTTGAATAAAGCCTGATGTCAAGCTTCAATGTTGGATCATGAGGTGAAAATACGCCTCTGCAACATCAGTCAGTCAGTCTTCATCCTGACCTGCGCTTCACAACAAAACCTGGTGGAAAGGGGTTTGTAAAGCTATCAAGAATGAAATTGGCTGAATGAGTCAATTTAAAACTTAAATCTCTGTTCCTGTACAGACAACAATCAACTGTATTACTTTTGATGTCAAAGGGGAAAATAAATGAATATGAAGATTGTGCAAAAAAGATTAGCATTAGCGTTGTCTGGTCATATGCAAATAATGAATTAATTCGTATTCACTAATGTCCCCACTGTATACATAAGAACGTAGAGTCTCAATGGATATTACCTGTCGCAGAAAGCAATCAGAGAAACTCCCCAGCCTTCTGGAACATGTGATTTAGGCGATAAGAAGTACGCAAGACTGTAAAAATGTATGACACCTCATTACATGTAGATATTATATTTATCTCTCTTGCATGCTCACTCATTCCCTTTTTTCACTTTCAGCTTGAAACTTGCAGAACTGCACGTAGACCTCTGTCATGGGGTTAAAAGTAAAAGGCTGGCAAAGTGTTGTCAGCTTCCTTGTCATTTCTGGTCTGGCTCTCCCACTGAAGCTGACAGGGCTGTAAAAACCTGGCTTCAGCTAACTGACATTTGGACTCTCTTTGTCTGTGTTTTTCTTTTCACCGTACTGTCATTTTATAGGAGTCCCACAGTGTTCAAAACCATAAAAAGGATCTGAACGCAATGAAGATAAGATCCCATTCCTCCAACTTTGGTGGTTGTAATGAAAAAACTGCAAAACTCACTCTGGACCAGCGTCAGTGGTTTTATTTGACCAACCCATGACTTGAGACAGAAAAGTGGATTTGAGCACAGTGGCTCTGGTTTAAGCCAACCACAATCAAACATCGCAGTGGTTTGGGACTTGCTCACTTTTGGATGAACCTGTAAATTGACAAAAGATTCCATGAAAGGAACGTCCCTGTCTAAATGTCACATAATATATGGGATCTATATTTAACGTATGTTGGGATTTCCTCAATATTGGCTGTTGAAGACATTTGAAGGTTTACAGCTCAAGTTCCCCAGTTAGGAGGTGTGTAGACAAAAAGTTACCATTTAATTCTGTAGTTCTTGTTGTGGTAAAATTGAAATCCTAGAACAGTCTTAGTGCTGTACATTTTGCTGTAAAGACAGTGTGCAATGACACCTCATGTGTTTTAAATTGAAGATTTTTTCCTTATTTATTTAATTAATGTTTTTGTGTGTGAGAAGCACTTTTTAACTGTGTTGTAAAACGTGCTATATAAATACAGCTTTATTTAATAGAAATAGCTTGTTGTATACAGTGCAAAGCTACATCTTAAAGGTATAGATATGCAGCACTGTCCATATAATTATCCAAATAAACTTGTATATATTTGACACAAAAAAAGTATAAAGAATGAAGACAATTAAAAAAAAAATGTATATATTAGAACAAGTCACAATTTTGACTCATTCCTGTTGACTTTATTTCAAGAGCAGCACTGTAAATGTCACTGTATCTAAATTCAGATTGTTGTGGGGGCAGCAGTTTCATGCAAAAGTGAGGAAAGAAGAAAGGAAAGATTTGGAAAAGGACCAAACAGGTGGGAAAGAGGAAGAAGAGCTAATGACATGATGGAGGGCATGGCTAGAGGACTGAAAGGCAGAGAACAGAAAACAGTGGCGAGCAAAGAGAATGGAGAGATGAGACGACGCATGCAGTGAATAAGACAAAAACTGATGGAAACAGCGACAACAGGAACAGAGATGGAGGGATGAAGAAGGATTGCAAGCAACAGAAAGAAAGATTGACGATGGACGGAGTGAGAGAGAGGGAGGGCGGTATTCTATAAAATGTTGGTATGGATTTCTCCATGTTAACAGAATACCTTGTCATGTCTTGCCTGTCTGAGGGCTAAAATCTATCAGATCTATAAACCATTATCAGCTGCAGAAATGGCAATCAATTCCACCGCAGCTGGTGGCTGTGGGCTAATTATAAACAGTTTGTGCTTTTGTGGGGTAAATCAAGTGACTCCGAGTGAAAAGGCCACACCGTCTGAAGAACTGATGCTGAAAAAAATGGTTGAACATTTGCACCCACAAATGCTTTCACATAGATGAAAATGCAAAGCTGCTTTTTTCATTTTTGATGTTCAGCATCGTGAGTCATCTGATCAACTCTGTCAGTAGAGTGATGTCTCACTGTAAATAACTGCAAAACATATATCATATGTGTTAGTCATATCAAGTGAGTCCATAGTAATATATATTTTTTATTGCTAATTCAGCTTCTTTCATACCTTCTTAGGAAGTGTATGTGTTTTAGAATGCAAATGGAACAATTGCGAAGCCTTCTATGCCTGTTCGGGCTATTTCAGGTAACTCAAAGTAACATTATTAATTATTATTATTACTATTATTATTATTCTTATTATTATTAGGTGCACCTGTCCAACCTTAACCTTCCAATACAACAGCCTACTGCTTCCGATACATCTTGCAGTAAATCCTTTGTGTAGTTAAATTTGTTGACACTGTGTCAGAGAGGTCAACTCTATTGCAGTTTCTGAGGCTGCACATTGTGGATTTGTTATATTGGACTGCATTATGCTGAAAGGTGCCATTTTCTTGTTACAGTAGGCAAAAGAGACTTGCAGATCCAGTTTTGCTTATGCAGGTGTGGTAGAGAGGAGCTCAATATCTTGTGAAAATAAAAAATAAGGAGCTCTCGAACACTGTTCTTGCATTAAAGACACTATTGAATCAGTGCCTCGGTCCCTACAGACTGCTGTCCACTGACAAAATTACAGAAACTACCAAAAAGTTGAATCAACACCTCATTCACATAATGTCAGCAAAAATGGAATATTATAAGCTTCATAGAATTTTTGTTCTATTACCCTAGTTGCCATTCGCAGATATTGTAGAAAGCTAGGGATGTCAATGCAATATCAACGTTGTCTATCAATAGTGTACGTAACCGGTAATGCAGTGTTGTTGCTCAGCTTTGTCTGACCACTGTATAGTATAAAACATGCTCTTGGGTTTTGTCTTCTTAAGTAAATCATGCGTTTACATTCCATTTAAGCAGTGTAATGAATGCCAATCACATCCATTAACATTCTGTTTGATCAGTGAATGTCATCAGTTCCAAAAACTGGTAGAGATTTCTTATTCCAAACACGATCTGCGCTCCACTGTGAGCCAAGGTGTGTCCACAACGATATAAAGAGCCTAGCAAGCTTCTAAAATTCAGCTAATTTTGAGCTAAGATGAATGCCCAGTTGGGAATGAGCCAAGGTTAGACCCCATCTGGACCTGTTTCACACAGATAACAGTGATAGTCCTTCAGTCTCAACTACAGATAGCTATGACCTATGCCATGTGTCCCTAAGATCAAGTGTTTTTTTTAAACAAAATTGCTTTATTTGTTGATGTATTGCTTACATGTGCAAATGCTGCGCAGTGCACTTTGTTACAAGGCCACTAAAGGTCAGTGTGGCTCCTGTTTAGGGTAATTCACTTGCTCCCATAGGCAAGCTGAAATGAATGCAGCAACATACATTAAAGCAGTTTTGAGAATGAGTTCATGACTCTGAAGGAAAAGTTGCATGCTTTTGGTTTTTAGTCTAGCATGGAAACTCTGAATTCTACATGCACCTTATCTTAAAACTGATTGTGAAGAGACAGTAACCTAACCACATGCATAGATGACTATTATTCTAGATGCAGGACTTTTACACAATGTCGCATATTTTCCCTGTTCCCTGTGTTTCACAAAGAGCCTCCACTTTGAAATTTGAAAGAAGTCGCCTTTTATCTGAACATTACAGTGATGCTCTAAAAAAAATCTTGTCAGGCCAGGACGAGTAAAACAAGCCAGGCCGGCTGTTTGACTGGCAGCTGGAATAAAGGAGCACACAAAATCACTGAGACAGCGTCCAAGTGACCGTGACAAATACTCAATCTGTAAAACAAGAACAGCGGAGGTTTTTTATGGTGGGTGTTTGAACAGGGAGGGTGAAACATTTGTGTTTCTGCCAGCAGAGACTTGAGTTCTCACACAGCCAGATGGCTGGTGCTGGTGCTGTCTTGATTCATCTATACGGGGCATCTAAAATAGATAATTATACACCTTGGTGCCAGAAACTGGCTGCTACACATCATTTGAAGTGGGTGAGTGTGACTGCTACACATCGGTAGCAAACTAAATGAGATACTGTATCTAGCTGAACGGGGTTAGCTAGACTTCGCAAAGTGTTTTCAAGTACACATTTAATCTGTGTATTACCAAATAGCCATGACTAAATCTGAGTTTATGATAATTACTGATAAATGTATGATAAGTATTCACAAATGTCAAAGGCCCTCAAAATTCCAAAAATAAATAAAAACATTCAGGGATTTAAAATGTTTACCCCTTATGATATATAGTTTGTGCAAGATTGAAACAAGCTCAAATACTTACCAACGTTTGAGGCACCTAATGTTTCAAGGTTAAAATCCACAACGTCTCAACAACCAAACATTAAAAACATGTTGTTATTTCTCAATATGCAGAGCAGCAGTGGTCACAAACTACCAACAATACCTTCAATGGAAACATTGCAGCAATGCACTGCCTTAGGCTGAAGAAACAAGGATTGAGCACATTACACCACTGCAGGAGTGTTCTTCAAATAAAAAACATGTGTATTAGAGGAGAACACTGGTCCCACCTGTTTTTTCTTCCTACAACAAAAAGTGCTTAAGCTATTTTCATATCCAGCATTGTTCACATGAGCTCAAGTTTTTTCAACCGCAGCACTGTTAGCAATCTTTATGAATAGGTACTGTGAAGCAAAATCAGGCTGCAGGTCAGAAGGGTGTTGCTCCGAGTCTCCCCAGAAGGGAAACAATAGAGCCTAATAAATGGCCGTCTAGCTGTGCGCACCATCTTTGTTAGGACTCTCTATGCATCCAAGGCTCCTTTTAAGAGCGGATCCCATGGAGCCAAAATGAGCTGCAGGTCATAAGGTGTCAGGTGTACTTTCCCAGCAGGTGACAATACAGAGTAAAATAAATGACTTCTTAACCAGCGGAGGGATCTTATGAAAAAGGAACAGAGCAAGGAAAAAGCCCAGGAGTCCACCAAAGTGATGAGCAAAGATCAGGAGGTCTGTGGCTAAGTTTTACTGTGGACAGCTAATAAAATGAGCAGCATCTAGAGAAAATGGTCAGAGGACAGGATATATCACAGGCCTGCCGTGGTTTGGCAATTTTATTTTACAATAACATTACCTTGTATGCTAAGAGTAACACTAGAGTAGGATAATGAAACAAAGCTTCTGCACATGCAAAAGACATAAAAACATTTAAGAAGATTCATGCAGAATGAGCCAAGAGTTGCTTTTACATCTCTTCCTGACCCAAAATGCATTTCCAAACAAACAGCTTGATAGTATATTTTTCTATTAGCAGTTCTTTTCAAAAATACAACAGGGCGCACTACACCAGGAAAAGAGAGAGAACGCATCAGTCTTCAGCTGAACAGCAACAGATTAAAGTTTAGTTTTCTAGCCTCTCAGTGATACAGCAAATGACAAATCACCGGTCGACCCGTTGCTCCGTCTCAGTTATGAGTGCATCTCAGAGGTGAAGTCACCAGAAGGAGACGAAAAGCTTCTAGAGAGCCCTGATCCAGACATCTGTTTTGCCAGGTGTGGCTCATAATGCCTCTTTAATCCGTGCCTCAGAGGAAATAACACAGCTAATTGAAAATACCTTTCAAAGTTCAAATGCTTTTTAAATTTCAATGGGCTTTGGTATGAGTATAGATGTGTTTTTACCCATTAGAATTATGGGAAAACGGATATTAAAGCCTGAGAGAAAAAAAGGATGATATATTACTGTGTACGCCTGACCACAGACTGGAGTTAGGTTACATTTTGATTGGTAATCTTCCAGAAACGCAAACGGATAATATAGAAGTTTGAATCTGAATTGGCGTTCTGTATGAAGACTGAGCTCAGCTATACATTTCATTATATTTTACCAGTGCTCTATTACTTCTTTATACCAGCATGCTACATATATTTGTAAGTAAATTGTATCACGGTCTTCAATATGTCATAGGTGTGCAAAGTACCGGAGCGCAGGCAGACAGGACCAGTTCAATGATTTATTGGAAGTAAGTTAGCTTATAAGCAGGTAGACAGGCAGCAGGTAGACAGGCAGCAGGTAGACAGGCAGCAGGTAGACAGGCTGCAGGTAGACAGGCAGCAGGTAGACAGGCTGCAGGTAGACAGGCTGCAGGTAGACAGGCAGCAGGTAGACAGGCTGCAGGTAGACAGGCAGCAGGTAGACAGGCTGCAGGTAGACAGGCTGCAGGTAGACAGGCTGCAGGTAGACAGGCTGCAGGTAAATCCAAGTCTGGGGACGAAGCACAAAGAACATCCACTGGGGTAAAACAGGAACACGGAAAGTTAACACAGGGCAAGCTGGGGCAAACAACAGCAACCCGTGGTGTAAACAGGGTTACAAACAGAATGAATCGGCAAAGGAAAGGAACCGGTGTATATAGAAAATGGATTAACGAGGGAATCAGGGGCAGGTGAAGAACACAGGTGAATCTAATCAAACAGGCAGGAAAAGAACAAAGGCAGGAAGTAAAACTAGAACATACACAAAAGAGGATACACTACCAAAATATAACAGGAAATAAACCAGGAGCATACAACGGGACGTTACACAATATTATATACACTTATTGTAGTGCTGAAAATATGAGTTCATTAATAAATTAGCTCATGTACAGAAAATTAATCGGCAACTGTTTTGATAATTAATTAATCCCTTAAACCATTAATCAAGCAATAATGGAAAACATTAATCTTTTCAAATGTGAAGATTGGCTGTATTTAGTTCTGCTTTATATCATTGTAAAAGGAATATCTTTGGTTTTTGGACTGTTGATCTGACAAAACAACCAATCTGACGATTTCTCTTTGGAGCATGGGAAACTGGGATAGTCAGCGATCCTATTCCATTCGCACTATTCTCTGGCATTTTATAGATTAGGTGATTATTTTGAAAAATAATCAATTAATAATGAATATAATCATTAGTAAATTATAATTCACAATAGATCAATTTCTTGCTCTCTTTCAGGGCAGTATAAGAGTGTTTTTTGGTATGTCAGATTATTTTACTTCAGTTTTAATTTTAACTTATTTTATTTGATTATATCTGCTCTAGATAGATGGTTACCCAGTTGTTCCCATTACAGCTTACAGGAGTCCACAGTCTGCTATCATTTGACATTATCTCCCTCAAGGAAGAATTTGTTTTGTGCAGGAATGAATTGAGAACCATGCTGTAGACCTGCTCCCCTTTTCCCAAACTTATTGGTGGCATTTCTAATTGATGTACCTTGCTGCAGTCTCCCTGAGGACATCTCTCTTTCTCTCTTTTATTGATATTTATGGTGTGAAGCTGTCTGGGTGCGGGGACTGTGACAGCTCACTCTCCAAAGCAGCACTTGGATTGTTTGCTGCTGTGTGCAAAGCAATAATGTATTTGTCACCCACTGCCAAAAGCCATACACTCCACCGTTCATCTTTTTGTGTTCCATTTTCTGTACAACAAAGCAAAAATATGTCCTACTTTCCCATGGCAGGTACAGGAATGTATGGGGATCTGAAATCAGAAATCACAGGTAAAACTGCAAGCCATTATTACAGAAACAATTGGCTCAGTGTTTTCATTCACGAATGTTCAGGCTGGATGTAGCAAGAAGAAAATGACACACCAAACTAATGTGACATCAGAGGCAAGACGCATATTAAAGTTTCAATATTACATGAGCTACAGAGAAAAATGTGACAATGTGCTTCCTGCCCACTAGGACTCAAGTAAATGGCTGTTATTTATGTTTAGATTTCACCATGAACATTCTCATTCTGAGGATTATTTTGGTTTCTTTCTTACATTCTCATTTTCATAGTTTTGGCTGTCATTCCCGTAACATTGTACTCACCGAGTTAATTTGTGAAATCTAGGAACAAGGCAAGAAACACACAAGCAGTGAAACCAACAGTTTCTGGAGCAGAAACATTGGAACTTCCTCTGTGATGGTTTGAAATAGAGTCAGAGCAGTGACCCAGGCATTCAGAAGGAGATCACGGGGTTGGGCTTTGTTCGAATATTTCTCCTGTAAAAATGAAGCCCTTTCAACAGAAATGCCTGTCCCAGCCATTGCTGTCTCTTTAGGGTACGGACCTAATCAGTGAATGCATTAAATGTGATTGGCTGGATTTTGTGCAGAAGCATCTAACCTCTAGTACATCTCATTCCTGTCATGACTGAGCCAATTTAATTGGATGGATGGATGAAAGCGAGTGCTCTGCCACAGTATAATAATATAATAGTTGGAGTTATTACGTCTGATTTGTCACCCAGTGGCAGCAAGAAAGCACCACACGCTGCAGACGCCTGGGGTTACTTTTCTAAAATAAAAAGCTTCCTTTTCTTCTGCCAGCTTCCTCAGTGTAATCACTGACTGAAATGAACATAATTGGAGAAACCAAGGGCTGAACTGTGTGGCACTGTGGCAGTCCAGGGTTATCTATTTTGAAATACAAACACAATGCTATTTTTAATGTCAAAACTGAGATTCGGTATTGGTCCGGAATGGCCAAAATGGCAGTTTGTCTTCTTTTTCTTACATTTTGTTTCTGTCAAACAGCTAAAAACTTAAACAACTCAAACGGTTTACATTTTCAAACAAAAAGTCTCAAAGCATTTTCCTTTCAAAGAAAATCATTCCATTTTCAATTTGAGTTTCCAAGTGTGGGTGGCTTTGTGATTTTTGTGGAGCATTTCACAGTCAGAATATTGCACGGAAAGTGCCTTTTTGCTGTTCTGCTATTTTTTTGTTGCCTGGTAATACCGGCTTGGTGCTGAAAGGATTTGACTGCCATCTCCAAGTAATCCTGCCGCAGCTGTCCTGGATCTCCTGTTCAAGCAGAAAACACAGCAGGGTCAACATTTTCAAATATTTCTTTGTGTTTGTTTTAATAGGGCTGCAGAATTATGCATAGTGCAGATAGTTAGCTGCAGTTAAGTACACTGACTTTTTGTTTGTTTGTTTTTGTCTATTTCTCTCTCTCTCTCTCGAGTTGATTGTGCAGTGTGATGACTGACACACAGCAAATACTATAATGCATGCTAGCACAAGCAATATGAAAAATTCCCCCTAGTATTCTAAGCATTTCTGCCAGGATGTAATAACAGCACGGAATACTAAATGAAAGCTTGCATTTAAAATGACTAAAAAAGCATCTGCTTTGCCACAACTACTGGGGTCAAATTCTTCCAGCTACAGCACATACAAGCTCATTATGGAGGCCTGGAGCGATGCTTTCTATTCCATTGACTGGGTTAGTATTGACTTTCAATAAAATAAAAATCATCACTGAATCAAGAACCATTCCCATTTCTATTCTGTTATTGCTTCTGCGGAGATTCAACAGATGCAACAACCGGCAACTTGCAGATATGATTCAGTGATGTTTGAATTGATGGATGGATGGGTTAATTTTTGGCATAAATTGCAGTTTACCTTTATACATTTTATTGTGAAGTGTAAAGTGGCGGCAGTGTCAATGTGTGGCTGACAAATGCAGCAAAGGGCTGACAGCTAAATGACACAAAAGGCAACAAGCTGGTGTTTAAAGGTGCAAAGAGCATTTTTATATGAGTTAAGTAGCAGCTATAGTACAGGAGTGCAAAAATATATATCTCTTGAATGCGACATGTTTGTAGTAAAACATTTACTTAATCTGTGTTCACCATGACAGGACCAAAGTAGCATCCTGATCATAACTATCTCAATAACAATACCAGGGTCCCCTCTGGCCCCTCAAAATCTTAATGCTTGGATTTAAATCATAATGTAGAAAAGAACGTTCACTCATGCCGTGAATACAGTGTGTAAGGATTTGAGCTGACATGACTAATTTTGGATTTCACACCTCTGTATTAGAGGGTTGGGAACCAACTTGACTAATGAGCTCCATGCATGAAGAAGTTACTCATTTGTCTGCTTGCACCTGTCTGCCCTGAGCTGCAGACTCTGGCCTGATGCTCGGGGAGTTGAGCGTCTCGTAATCTCAACAGCACTCACCTTGCCAACCTAACACAGGCCCCTCGTGCTCTCCACAGAGCCGTGCTCAGCTTTCAGGCCTCATACAAGATAATAACTGGACGTCCGCGTTGGCAGGCCCCAGTGTTCTCCACCATTAAAATCACTAGTGGCCTCCTTGGCAGCGGTTAACAGGTATCCACATAAAAAACCAGGCTGTTTCCAGATATCTCTAGTCAGACTCTCTTTACTGCTGCTTTGTTGCTGTAACATTTTGGCTTTCAGGCTTCACACTTTGTAATAATTGGCCAGACTTAAATTTGATGTTGCTGTCACTCTTCCCAGGAAGGGGAGAATAGTCTATTTTAGAGTTTTTTAGGCTTGTTGTGCGTTTTCTACATCTGGGAGCTGTGCAATGTGACTGCGCAAGCCCGCTAATGGATCAGCCGATGCAAATAAAAATAATAATTAATTGCGAAATTGCTGATGGTAATTTATGTAAGTCTTTTTGAACACTGGAACTTTGGAATCAAATTTTTAACTAAATGCAGACATGGACATTTGTAATCTTCAGATTTGCCCTGTTAGCAACATGGCCTACCTACAGTGGGTCAGTCAGCTGGTCTGTCCAAGACCCAGGTGCAGATCAGTTATCTTGACAACTACTGACCAGGGTGACATGGGATTTGGTCCCCAAGAGTAGAACATTTTGGTTAAATAAAGGGGAATTATACAGCACACACTGAAGGTAAAATGAAGTAAAAGCTTCGACAGTACGGATCTAACATGATTTATTATGCAAGACGAGGCTAAACTTATTTGTTTGCTACTGTATTTGTTTCCAGCCATGCCATGCGTAGCACAATTAATTACAGTGCTTGTATTAATGAGCATCCTTTATTAATCTGACAGAGTGTTACATAAATAGTCACAGCCTTGTAGCGTGGCTAACAGGGCCTGATCACAACGTGTAAAACTTACACTAAATGTATCATACAATAATGCACATACACAGTAATGTGTTACACACACATACACAACTATGCACAGACCTCGCTGACTTGAGAGATTTAAAGGTGATTCTATTCCCACAGGGCACTTTAATTAACACGTTCAATGTTCCAAATGGTGTAATATTAATGTCTCACACGTAGAGCTACCCCCCCCCCCCTTCATAGTGTATGCATAGAGGCTGAGTATGAGTGTGCGTGTGTTTATTTTCATGCACATAGAATATCTTTGTGTGTGTTTGCATATAAGCTGCTTTTGAGGATTCCTTTTATTGTTTGAACTAATGAGGTGTTGGAAACGCATCCACAGCAGTTCCAGACAACTGCCAAAAGCTCTGCAGAGATGGCGGCTGTTTTTTGTTTTGTAATTTTGTTTTGGCAATTGTGAAATTTGCCGTTCTGCCTTGGGATGGAATAATAGATGCTTCTGGAACGCATATGGTCCAATAGCCAAGGCCTTCAAACAGCACTAATGACACGTTTTCCTGATTGAGCTGTCATGAGCTGATTGGCTTCGTTGATCCTGCTTCAGCAGCAGAGATACACAAGCTGTTGACAGCAGAAGCAGCCAAATATTATATGAGTCAACATATCTAAAAATATACCAGGTCAGCAATGAGATAAATATAGATAGTAGCTTGGAGTGTGACTGGAGACGTGACTGTGTACTTTTTCACCCTAGTCATGCCTCTCACAGTGATAAAACTCATCAGATCCCAATTTTGAACTGTAGACTCAACTGTAAGTTTTTGGTCTACATCATCTTGATGTTCAAGAAAGCATTCAAACAGTAAAATAAATCCTAAATGCCAGTTTTACACAAGCTTAACCGAATTCTTCATTCACTCATAGCAACAGATGTTTAGAGGATCTTTTAATGACGGCATGCAAGCAGCTTTTCCAAAAGTGTCTCCAATGTAGGTTTGCAAGGCTGTTAACCCCTTAAAGTTAAAGTTGTTTTTTTTTCTGCATGTGTGAAATCATTTTACAGCAGGGAACAAAGCAACTGAGTTTGTCTATTGATTTTAAAATTTAATTTAAGCGTAAGATCAAGTATCTATGGTTTTTGTGTAACTCAATTCCATCTTAATAAACAGGGAGGAGGGACAAAGATGAGCAAAGTACAGTACAGGTATACATCTAGCACCCCAAGAAAACCTCCATCTCTTTCTACCCACACTCAACACACTAAAGACAAAAATCAATCTTCCATTTACACAACGCCAACACTGCAGATACATTTGATACTTGCACATCTCACCCTATAATTTACGCATCGGTCTGAACGTCAGCAGGCTAATGGACTGGGGTTGTGACTCCTCTAAGTTGAAATGGCACTACCTTCATTTGCACTGTACACACAATCCTTAAAGTCATAAGTGAGCCTGGTGGCTTGAAAATCAGCTACGAGAAACATTAGAAGTATTAGAAATGTACATGTAAATCATTTAAAGCAATGCAAATGATCAGCCACATCAGAAAGCATGATGCAAGTGTTAATATCATCACTAGATTAATGTTATAAATTAAGGCTTTTAGACATGTTTTAAAACAAACGCTTTTAAAAGTTGTCCATTATCCTACATCTGACTGGTGAAATTATGCTGTCTGAAGAGTGCCACTGGAATAATTGAAGATGTTTTCTGTGTTTAATTATAATAAATGAATACACTGATTAATTAAATGTGCATTTAAATGATGCATTTACAATCTCCTCATAAATCATTTCATGTACCGTTATTAAATGATAAATTATTGTAACTACTTTAACTAGCAAAAATGAAATGTCAGTCTGTTTTTAATTTTTTAAGTTTGAAATTCCTTTAAAACGTTTTTCCATTCCTTTAAATTTGCATTTTAATGTTTCTAATGCATTATGTAAAGCAGTTCAGCTAGGTATCCATCACACGCCGCTCAGGTTGGCGGAGTGGCCCGGCCATAACATTTGCACTGTATGCAGCCTGCAAGCTAACATTAGCAGCACACTTTTCTCTTGTGGGTGTTTGGTTGCCAGTCAGAAAGCCAGTGTGCAACACACGACATGTGTCTTTGTATCTGATATAAGAAGGAACTCCGCATTAGCAGGAAAGCTAACGTGGGTTGAAGTAGGTAACATAAGTGGCTCTTATGTCGTGTCTCAGGATGAGGTCTGGCTTTTAGTCAGTGTGGCTCTTGGCTTATGATAGTAGGCTGTTACTGTTTCATGCAAATACAGTTTAAAACAGTTGGCTTTATGAAAACAAGTACTCCAACTACGTAAATGGAAAGCTAACGGCAATCTGAGATATGTGGGCTGTTGCAGAAAAACAACATGCTGTTTCATTTCATTTGGACTTTAACCTTATGGAAGGACACCTACTGTAAAAGACCTACTGAGGACAAGAAAATGTCATGTTCTATTGCATCTGACGTCCAACACCGTAAAGATGGATTAATAGCTCAGCAGCGTTTAACTCTCTCAAAGCTTCCTGTGTTTTTATTGCCATTGTTAGCCCTTCATTGACATTTCAGCTGTACAGTATATTAACACGCTTGCTGTCTCTATTGTGTGGACATTCATTGCACAGCAGGTCCTCAAGTAATGTTTGGCTTGGTTCAGTTCACAGAGAAAAAGAGACAAGACATTCAATGTCCTTTAACTAATCTTGTCAATGTGATAGTGGCTCCAGGACACAGCTGAGGCGGGATCAGCCCATTGTGCACAAAGGCTTGTACCATTGTTTGCTCCACAATGCCTGGCAGTGTGCACCATTTAGCTGTGTTGCTGAGAAAATCATCAAGGCTAGTGGCAACAATGGCGATACACATGGCTGATCTGATTGCAGCGCAGGAGCGCTCGCTTTCATCTGTAATGCGGGGAAACTGATCATGTAGCTGGAGCGCTTATCTTGGAGATGGATGCTGACAGCCAACACAAGCTCCGTGCACTTCCTCCTGTTTTTTCATTTTTCTCCCAGCACTTCATCTTCTGCAGCTCTCTCTCTCTCTGCCATTGTTCTATTGCTCCTTAGTTTCCTCCCTTACTCCCCCACCTGTTTCTACACCTGCTTCTTGCTGTCTGTATGCTCCTTCTCTGCCTTTGCTTATCTATAATTTCTGTGACTTATCTTTTATTTCTCCCCTTTACCTTTCCTGCCTTCCATCTTCGTGCCTTCCATCTATCTTTTCCATCCTCTAGCCTCTCCCTCGCTCCATCCATTGCCTCTGAGTCATTTCCCTCATTCGCACCTTTCATCGTAATTCAATACCTTTCCCCCTTTCAACACACTTCATCACCTCTCCCTTGCACTTCTATCCACACCTGTCATCCACCCATTTCCGTTTTATCAGCCTCTTTGTCGCTGGCTCAGTCCAGCTTAAGAGCCACATTTAGCCCATCGCCTGATCTTGAGAAGATAGCTGATCCCACTGATGCTATTTTAAGCCTGCCATGCATACTCGCCATCCTCTTCGCTTCCAAAGAGTGCTGGCAGCCACAAAGAGGGACATGAAACCAGCATTCTTCTCTCGCAGCCAGACTTTCGCTTCCTGATTGTGACTTTGAAATCAGTATAATTAACTGTATTGTCAGGGGACGAGCCTGTCTGACAGAAATAGCAGATTTCTCTCCATATGCCGTTGCTAAATAGATGATTTAATTGTCTTGAAGTTTTGTCAGAGGACTTGAAGTAGGTAGAAAACAAGTTGGTTTTTTTATGTTAATGTGAATTTTCATTAGTGTGTGTCTGCATCATTCAATGATCCCATAATTGCTGCTCCATTTCCATCTCCTAGGTTTGTTTTCAGGACGTTAATGATCAGTGAAAGTGCCTAAAGTGGAAAAGGTAGTTTCATGAAGATTCTGGGACAGCACAGTTTGAAATAATTATCTGGGGCAGAGGCCTTTCCCTGGCCAGGAAAGTCACTGTTTGTTGGTCTGTTTCTGATTTTAAGAATTTCCTTTAAATCAACAATAATCAGGCCTTCATTTAATAAAGGACCAGACACCGTGTGCTTCCTGCTACACACATTACCTTCTTACCATATGTATATTGTTCTTGCCAGCTCTTTCAATTTGAATTTGTTATTGTTCCTGACTTCCACTACTAACATTGGAAGGCTGTGAATTCCCACAGCATTGCAGACTTTCACAACCAGTAAAGGCTCAAAACGTCCTCAAGCACTGTTGATTTCAGAGTGGGAAAACCCTGAGCCTTCACAGTCCCTATCACATATATTACATATGGTACTAATTTGATTAATTTTCACCGGGATCTGAGATTGAGTGTGCTCACACTGGGAAAATAATTTAATTGAGATTATTCAAATATGTCAGTATGTGGACTCAATCTGCTCAACATTTGAGTTCGATGTTCGTGGACACCACTGTCCTGCAGTGCAAAGTAAAATAAAGGAGCCACTCACAGCTTGTCGTGGTCCACTGTGTCTGTGTATGTTGTCTTGTTTCTGTGTCCCGTCTCTCTCCTCTGCCTGTGTCTACCGGGAAGGGCGGGTCCACCAGCTCCAGTCAGTCCACAAACCTGGATCTCATCTCTTCATTAGATCCGCAGTACTTCTACCCCGGACTGCCAGCAACTCTTTGTCAGATCATTGCTTCGCTTCTGCGCTACCGAGATCTAATCTATTACTGGGATCCCCCATTCACTGCCATCCTGCCTGCATCTCCGCCAGCCCTCCTCTTCCTCATCTACCCCGGCGGCTTCCACCTACCTGCCATGGCTTTCCCCTCCTTCCCTGGAATCTCCTCTCATCTCCTGGTCCATAAATAAATCCTGTGTTACCTTCTAACCCTCTTGTGTCATGTCGTGCACTTGGGTCCCATCTAACCATGTCACACAGCTTAAAGTAATTAAAGCTAAATATGAACAGGTATTAAATGCTTCCACCATTTGTCAACTTTTCCTCTTCCTGCAGATCAACTGATTCAATGATTTGCATGCACATCTGCCTCTCTTTTCCTCATTAGCCCCTCAGTACATATAGTGGGCAGTTTACCTTGTTTTTTCTGCCTAATTACCTGTTCTTGCCTTACCTTCTGTCTTTTACGTTGCCTGCCAGCCTTTTGTTTGTTTTGTCCATCTTACTGTCATCTTGCTGCTGACTGTAAGCCTGCCTGACCTTTGAGTGAAGGCTCTTAACTACCTGTTTCATCTAGATAGTCTGCTTGTGGGTCCATGTTCTGTTGTAGCCTGTGACAGAAGGAGAATGCCAAGCTCACTCAATGATATACATGTTTTGTATTGTAAGACATTATACTATCCTCTGTATTAAATGTGGAGCCTTAATTTATGGCAGTGTCTTGTTCACTCATTGCTCCTGAGTAAACGCTCAGTAGTTTATTGTATGTGAACAGTAAATTGAGATGTCAGACACTCTTCAATTTTGTGCCATTACTGATATGTGTAGAGTCATGTATAACATTGCAATATTGCATAGTAGTAGGCATGATAGTAGGCATGAAGTAGTAGTGCACATCCCATGGACACAACTTTGCGAATTTGGACACTCAGATTGTCACAAGCCGGACACGCCGACAGGGCCGGCAATCACTTCCGGACCCTGATTAGACTCATGCTGTGTTCATTAACACCACCTGTTATCACTTACCCAGGCTTCTGTATATAAGTCAGTGTCTGTCCGTTGTCAGCATCCAGAGTTGGCATATGCTTGCGTTCTGTTCACACAATAAACATACCGACGAACCTATCTCTGGTCTCCGGATCGTGCGTTTGGGTTCTACCTCCGTGCTCTGCCCTTGCGAGGCGTGACACAGATTAAATGGATTGAGAGGAAATCACATTTACTATATACGCAGTGAATAGAAAGTGATTTTTGGATACAGCCCAGGACTCACCTTTCCTTCCTACACAAAATATATAACAAAAATGTATAACAGAAGTATGAAAAAATATGCCTGTAGATTGCAGTACCATAAGTGATCATCATTGTCATACTAATGCTATTTTATTTCATGAATTGAGCATGCACTGAACTCATACAAACCCTCGTAGATGCCGTTTGTAGACTTGGATCTAATCATAAAACCAACCTTAAAGCAAACACTCTTCCACAATATACAGAACATCAATGGAGTGCCAAACAATAGTTTGCTATGAGTGTAACACCATTTTGCAACTGAGGTGGAGCTGATCAGTCATCCGCTCATGTGTGAAGGATTAATCTCAAGTGAATAATCCATTTTATAACGTTACTATTTTCCATTATAATGTGTGGACCTCAGAGGATTAGCAACCACCACAGCAAAAGCTGGTGAGAACTGAGAATAAATGCAGGTCTTAATCGCTGTACAGAATGTCTAGTTTATTGGTTTTTGTTATACATTTTCAAAATTACTATATGCTTTGTATCTAAAGACTGTCAGATGAATTGTACTGTCTCTAAAGGCAGACGTAGTAACACCTGGAACGCAGGGCAACTCTCACCACAGATGTTTGGCAATTGACAAATAACATTCAGTTTCACTTATGGAAGTAAATCTATGTATAATTTAAGATCAGAAAAAACTTTGACAGGTTTTCATAATTCCACAATTACCAAAATAGTATTCAATTAATATTTTCTGAATGATTCATGTATTTCCATGAACTATGTTCCTATGCCCCTGGTGAGAATCACTCTGTTTTGCAGGCGCTCGGTCACACTGCAGAGATGACTTTTTATTTGATAATGTTATACACCTGTGGAGGAACAGCAGACACTATCAACACATTTGTGCTTATCTTTTTTTTTTTGTTTCTTTTTTTGCAAGTTTTCTTTTTTCTCTTAAATATCTCTTTTTGACATAATCTTTTTCACAACAACAGACTCAATTAAATCTGTTATAAGTTTCATATACCAACATGCTCACAATGTTTCTGAACCATTTTTTCTTTTTCTTTTCAGTGTCAGAACAACAACAATCAAAACAGACACCCTTTTTGTCTCGAACAGTATGTGCCAGGTCTACCATGGTGGTATCACAATAATGTGATTTTCTTTGTGGTTCGCAGGCTCATCAAAGGCAGGAGGAAAATCGCAGGGCCTGCAGTCATGTGCTCAGGCTTCACTTGCAGGGCATGACTATAACTTCAGGAGAGAAAAATCACAGACTGTAGTCGGGCACTCCAAAACGACATAAATTGACATACTTAACATCAGTTCACAGTCTCTACTCCTTTTTCATACATCACATTTGACTTAAAACAAAATATCAGTCACTTATTAAGATTTACATCATCTTTTGTTCTTTTCAGGCCCAAATAACTGAATATCATCTCATGTGCTCTGAAGGTGAAAACTGGTCAGCTTGCTCTACAATATCTCTCTCTCAGACACATTATTTGTGGCTGTGTTGTGCATGTAAGGTGATTATTAACATATTTATCTCTTTTTCAAATACTTTCTTGTTTGTGTTTTTTAACTTTTGTACATTGTGCAAAAACAGCTGTAGTCTACTCTAGAAGGCCACCGGGTGTCTTGGTATTCATTTTCACTCTGTTCAACGGCATGACAAATCTGTGTTGGAAAATGTTCTCGGATCGATTGATCGACCTTGTTTGTTGAATCGCGTCAAAGTAAACAAACCCAACACATTCTTGAAATGGCAGGCAATGTCAAGCAAATCACGATCCCTTACATCAACTTC
Source organism: Gadopsis marmoratus (assembly GCA_036023855.1). NCBI lineage: Eukaryota > Metazoa > Chordata > Actinopteri > Centrarchiformes > Percichthyidae > Gadopsis > Gadopsis marmoratus. The sequence goes on from JAVQJF010006822.1 coordinate 18,945, forward strand.
TTACTTTCTCACTTTTCTCACCGGGCTGAATATGACAGCACAAGACTACCTACTGCAGATGTGAAAAATAACTATGCAAAAAGCTATGCAACAATTCTCACATAAGAGACTTTCACCTTGTTTGCACCAGTTTATTCAAACACTTTACTGTGTTTGGATCATTTGGCCAGATAGTAATTGTACCAGCAACTGAAAACATGTATTGCATGGGTAAAAGGAGAAAAGTCTTTAAGCAGTATCTTAAGTCAGCATCCTGTTATCAGAAAGCTAATCAACATGAGGAAAATTATTGTCAGGCCAAATGTTCAAATTCAGCTATTTCCTCCTGTATTTATTACCTGTAGGAAGACCAGCATACAGGTGACTTTTAATCTTAAACCCCTGTAGATTGTAACTGGTCAGTGTGAACCTACTGTACTAAATGTAATTACACAACAAAAATATGTGAAAAGGTGAACATTGTTTCCTTTGGTTCAAACCAGGAAAACTAATGGGGGATTTACAATACCTGTACAATTATTTGTGTATATAGTGCAGTCAGTTTTTGTTGTGTTGGCTTTTTACTCCATCACATGCAATTTGAAATGAAACAGACTGCAGCGTTGAAACTCAGATTGCTTTAACTTGAGTGTTTACAGCCGCACAAGATAACAGGTTTGGGAAATGTAGAGATGTGGCCCCCAGATGAAGTTGTCCTATTCAATGTTTGTTTGCAAATCCTTTGCAGTCAATGCTGCCCACCCTGCCAGGCCTGTACTGCAGCTGCCACTTCTTGCTAGTCTTTTGGGCCTGTTTGCATTCAGTCTGGTGTTAAGCATTAAACACATGATCGGTTGGATAGAGGAGAAGTGACTGGCCAAAAAAAACGCCTTTGCTACCTTGCCTGTGTGTTTAGAATCATTATCCTATAGTTGGGGGAAATGGCTATGAATCCTACACAAGCAAGAAGCATATCACTGTCTTAACACATTCTGACTGAACTGTATGGTAAAAAAAAAGAAAAACAGTTTGTACCTTTTTCAATATTTGAACAAATGTTTCTTTAAGTTTTTTTGTTTGTTTGTTGGTTTATTGTAAGACTTGAACATACTTTTTCAAATCTATTGCTTGCAATTCAGCATCGCTGAAATGTCTCAGACGCCGGTGACTGCCATTGTGACACTGTCAGACAAATGTGCTGACAGTCTGTTTATGACACCGTTGTCTTGAATAGCGAGGGGTTTATCATCTGTTATAGTAGTAAATATATGTTATAGGCATGTATTATATTTTCCCCCATCCATGATGGTCCAACGCTCTAAATGATAAAACAAGAACGGCTGTATTACATTAGCGTCCGTCTACTGCATTGCTAAGATCAGCGCAGCAGCCACATCTCATGGATTTGCATGTTATATACAGAGAGTATAATACATTGTTCTGGATAGGTATGATTTATGGTGTTTATTTACATATGATATGTAGTCTGGATTAACATATTTCAACTTCAACTGATAAGATAAATGCCTGTTTTGTTTTTTTTAAATGAAAATGTAATATTCCAGCAATGTAGAAAAATAAGTCATTCATTGTATTGACATGAGGAGAATTGTTGGTTGGTTGGTTGGTTGGTTTGTATCTAGCACCTATTGCAACCGTATTACTTTATACTATAATAAACCTGCAACAGACATATGGGAACCAATGACTATAAGTAAATTTCTTACTACCCATGAACCACTTCTCTCACAGTAAATACATTTTGTGGGTAACATAAGGGCATTCGATAATCTATTAATGTAAATGCCTTTAGATAGAAAAATAAGTATAACAGAACATATTCTTTAATTGTCCACTTTTAACATATCAGGGAGATTTTTAAATGAACTGATCTTTGAATAAGTTTATACTGTGCATATTTTATTCTCATTTGTGTGTGCTTTTAACTTTATTCTTTGTGCTTTTCAAAAGCTATGATTGTTTATAACAGCCCACTCCTCTGCACTTTCATCAACTGCAATGACAAACACATAATGAAAGGTTTTAATCAAGTTCCTCTGTGAAAATGCTTTCCGATGTCTCCTGTTTTTTATTGTCCTTCTTCTACCAAGGTCATTCTAAATTTCATCTATACAAGTCAGTTAATCAATATTTATATCTTCCTAACCCAAACTACATCTTTCATCAGAGCTGTCTATCATACTATTCAGAAATACCTTGGTTTGTACCTGAAGCTGTTAGCAACAAACGTGTTTCTGTGAGCAGCCGTTTACCAGTCCTATCAGCAACTTCCTCTAATGGAAACTGGAACTACATCGAATCAAATGTGTCTCATACATTGGACATAATGAGAGTTTTGAAGCATCCCTCTACTGTGCTGTGGACAGCATGCTTTATATTTGCCCCTCACAGAAACATTAAAGTTAGATTTTCATGTGCCAATAAAAGACTTTAACATCTCATTGGTTTATATATTTGATAACATTCTTGTATTTAACTCTTGTACAATCTGTACAATATGTTCAATCTGATTTTAATATATGTTCTCTCCTTTACATATATCTCTCCTAAAACAGAGAATATGATGTCAATAACACTACCTGTTCAAATAAACAATTAACTGTTCTGACAATGATTGTATTGAACGGCGTTTATAAATGTTATGTTTACAACACACCTGAAGGTTTGTGTGCCTTGCCATTTATGGTGGTCAGTAATTTAACTTGTACCCTTGAATAATTTCTAAATCACTCTGCCAGTAACTTAAATAAATAACAATCAAGCTACTGGGGAAATTGTGCTCTTGAATGCGCTCTTTTGAAACAGCTGTCTGCCGTCTTGGTTTCTTTAACTACATCACAATATATCACATTGACTCTGACAGAGCCAGAGTACATAAATAAATACATAAATAATAGCTAATTTTCACTGAGCACATGAACAGCCTGTCTTTGTCAGTAACCCAGGGACTTCATTAATAACTGTAAACAAGAACCACATGTATCAGCTCTATCACCGGACCCTGTGATCAATAACTATTGATCACCGTGTCAACAGTCAGGGTTGAAAGCATCCATCTGTGTTGACGGGGTTAGCCTTGTGTAGCAATCCTGTCCCATTCTGTCTGTATGTGCTGCAGGTGTCACACTGAGCTTGATTTAAATGGCTTCATGATTGATTGCTCTGCGTGTTTGTATGTGGGAATGAACATTTGTGAGTGTTCCAGTCATTTAGGTAAAATGCCTATTATGTACAGTAAAGTGTGTGTGTGCGTGTGTGTGTGTGTGTGTGTGTGTGTGTGTGTAGGTGTGTTAACTTTTCTTTATTGAACCTCTGTATTTCCCCATAGTTTGACCATCAAATCAAATCCTTCGCTCTTTCATTTTATCCCTCACACAGTAACCTGGGTGTCTATAGCTAACACGGCAAAAATCAATGCAATGCAGGGCAGGTTGATTCACCTGGGGTACGTTTGCGATAAAATAATAATACGAGAAGATAATACAAGAAGAAAAATTAAATGTGGTGCTGATGAAATTGTACCTCCTTCTGCCTCAGAGGTCCCCAAATGTTATCTAAAAGTAAAGTAATCGACCTAGCTGTTTGCACCACCCTGGCAGCACAGAGTTCTGGGTGTATTTATAGTGAGAGCACTGTCGGGACAGCATGAATTATTAATGGGTCCTGATGCAGATTTATCTGTGACCTCTAGGCCACATGGGTGCAAACACACACGCACACACACGCACACAAACGCACGCACACACATTGGTGTTTGTCTTTTTGTGGTTTCTCGGTCAAAGGATGACAGATGACAGTGTGCGCAGTCCAGTAACCCGCAGTAATATCCAGTGTAGCCATTAGCAATTAGCCTTCGCTTGGTTGATGGGTTCATAGAGGATGTCTTTCGCCCACTTGGATTGGTCCTCAGGGATAAATTATTCAAAGCTCTTCAAAGCATTCAGCAAGGAACAGCACATACACAGTACATACAGTAGGCCTAAACTACGCACACACATACGTACTATTATGTCAGTAAGGGAAAAGTCCGGTTTTAATGCTTCCTACTAGCTTCTGTGTAGACCTTCAACCTACTGGCATAACTGTGAGGTTTCCCCCAGAAACTGGATTCAAATGAGTTAAGTGTTATCTCCCTTTTTGTTGAAAAGTGTCAAGATCAAAAAAACATGTAAACTGATTCTTGGCCTCGTGTGTCTGCTCCCTCTGTCCCGTTTCCTGGCTCAGAGGCGATACTTTCTCAGCAGGTCGGCCTGCCACATGTACTTCCTCTCGGGGAACCTCTCTGGGATCTTGATCTTGCGGAAGTCTTGAATGCACTTTTCCAGCTCCTCCTCGACCGTCGGCTTCTCCTTCGCCGGCCTTTTCTTGCAAGTGCTGGTGTCGCGGGAGCTCACCGTAAGCGTGCGCAGCAAGTCACTCTTCCGCCGTTGTTCGGACTGCTGGAGAATGGCGATGGGGCCCTTTTTTGGTGGCCTGTCCAGGGTTTGGACGTTGGCGTGGGGGTGTGACTGGCGGCTGACCGGGCCGCAGATGACTGTTCCCTGGGGAGAGCTTGCTTCTGACTGGCTCTCAGAGCTGGAGGTGGAGAGCTCGTTGAAGGAGGTGCCACTCTCGCCCTCGCCGTCGCCCTTGTGGTTCTTGCAGCAGCAGTCACATGGAGGGGAGGACCAACGCGATGGACCACCTAGAAACAGATAGGACCAGAGAGGGAGCTAACATTAGAGCCTATTCAGAGCTATTTTTTCCACGTTTTCTTTCTTTCAGGGCCGATCAGCATGAAGCGATAAAGGAGACAGTGGCACAAAGAGAACCACAATTTAGTCAGACAGGTGAAGAAAGACAAAGTAAGAAGCACTGAAGACAGACAAAGGAAAAAAAGTCAGCTAATGCCCAGTGGCTATCACCCAGAACAAAGTGACATGGCATCAGGGACAACTGGCTTGCTTCCAGTCTAATCGCGGAAGTGAGTTAGCTGACTGTGTGACAAGCCAGTATTGTTCAGAGAACTAGCCATGGTACCCATGCTGTCACATGACACAAGAGGAAGAGCAATGGTATTTCAACTTAATGAAGGAGGAGCCAGTGCAGTACAAATGGAAGGATCCTTAACTTTGCAAAAATGTGTTTAACTACACATGGAGATATTGTAGCCAGTGCCGGTTCTAGCCTGCTATATTTGGGTGGGCAGGGAGAAATAATGGGTGGGCAACTAGGCCGAAAGTTGCCGGTTCAAATTGACCAGACAATAGATTGGGAGCTAGTGAAGCAGGCATGTCTAAGTTTGCTAACTACTCTATGATTTCAGTCAGGAGGGCAGGTTTATTTACCATCAATAAA
>JAVQJF010006842.1:0-24946 GCA_036023855.1 Gadopsis marmoratus
GTGTGTGTGTGTGTGTGTGTGTGTGTGTGTGTGTGTGTGTGTGTGTGTGTGTGTGTGTGTGTGTGTGTGTGTGTAAATGAGATGCTAGCACAATAAACACCAGCGTCTCGGGCTGTAGATGTGAGCATTCAGTGTCACCACATCAATATCGACATTTCCACTACCATGAAACTGGAGTTTGCTTTGGCACAGCTGACGTCCATGTACACTGTACACAACTTAAATGCCAACAAATATAAAATCCACGCACATTTGCACACTGCTGATCAGCACGCTCCTGACCGCTAATCTTTCCAACTCTCCTCCACAAAGCACGCCATTGCCAACGGCCTCTGTGCACTGTAATGTTGCAGCTGGTGTCTGAGTCAAGCCAGAGATATTCGCTAGCATCTTCATTGCACGCCATGCCCAGCATAGCAATGACTTCAAAGAGTTGGCCAAATTAGAACTTGATCTAAGATTGTTTTTCTTGCTCTTCACCAGGCACATGTCTGGACTAACATAACAAATACCTGCATAGGCTTCACATATAGGAACAGCCAGCATGCACTGTGTGATGTACTGTAAATATACTATGTGTATATACCACACTGCATCTACTGTATGTGGTGTAAATGAACTTGTGCATATGTTGTGATGACTGTGCAGGTATTTCCTCTGTGTGTGTGTGTATAACTGTTTGAGTGAGAGTATATGATCTCGCTTTACATTAACCAAGCAGGATGTAGAGCCATGTTACTATGGCAACCACTTCCTGTGGCCCAGGGCCTGTTGTGATGTGTTTGTTGTGAAGTGTGTGTGTGTGTGTGCTTGTTCTCTCTCTCTCTTCAGCCCTTTCAAAATGCGATGGTGATGTCAGGCTGACCACCTGTTGCTCTACTTCTGTCACACTGGGCTGACACACACACACACACTTATACATGCACACTGAATATGTGTGCAAAATGTGTGTTATACTTATTAGATATTGTGAGCTAAGTTCTTATTTAACACAATAAACCACACACACACACCACTAGATCTATAAACATTTTACACAGGAAACACTGAACCACACACACACACACACACACACACAAAATCACACACTGCATCCACAGTTACTGTCAGTTTCAAGTGGGGGAGGTGATGCTACAGTTACTAGCAGCTTCATTTACATCAAGTTCATGTGCAGCAAACATTCAAGTGGGTACGTATAGGTTCGCATGTAGAAAATGAGCTGTAGGAGATGCGGGAGAAGTAAATGTTGAAAAATCCTGTACTGTATCGTAACAGGCACGCTATGAGCCCTTGTGATATTAAATGAGTATCTTTTTTATCTACCATGAAGTTAAAAGTAGTTTCTGACAATTAAATGTACAAGTTTCTGCCAGTATAGCCTGAAATTACCATTCGTCTAGCATGCAGTAGTAGTAGATAGACTGTGATGATAATTGTCAAATACTGTACACTAATTAACACATAAACATGTCCTTGCTTGATTTATATGCATATAGAGTTATGGGACTGTTACAAACGATATTTGTTTGTGATAAAAAAGAATCATTATGGGAAAATGTATCATTAGTGCATAATTTAAGCGCTACAGAGATAAAGAGAAAGTTCCTGTCCTGTGTTGGGTGGGGTCTGTGGGGTTTCCCCTGCTGCTCCTGCAGTGGGAAAAAGTAACCACTGGGTGTCACCACTGAAGTGTACAAAGTTCACACTCTTTCACTGTGAACATTTTATAAATTAATTTGTGTTTGTTGCAGTGTTTTTTGTTTGATTTCCATTGCTGCTAATTTGTGTTTAATTACACAACTTTTAATAGCCATCTATACTTAACTATGTAATTAATTGTATTTCATTAATTTCATTAATTATTTGTACTTAATCGGTATCCTGCAGTGAACACATGGTAAAGACTGAAGATTAGCTATTTCAGTAACACCTCTTCCATTGAAAAATTTGCCAGTTTACAGGCACTGATCCATTCATTTTACTTGTACTTAAATTATTTTATTGTTCTCAGCTTTGGCAATTAAAAGTCCTAGTTCACAAACAACTACCTCTTATATTCACCACTAGTCCACTAGACCTCAGCTATTAGATGCTAGTTTTGATTTGGCTGTTAGTTCATGGTGATTAAATAACTTCTGATTTAGAAATCAAAATATGATTAAGATATCTACATTTAATATGTAGTCATGTTATTATACTGTATATTATTAATTATTATATTAATTATGCACTAATCACCACGATATTAGATTTTTTCCATGTATGTGAGACAGGGTTTGCTTGTGACAGGGATCTGACAATATAGTCTAATCTCTCCATCTTTATCTTCATTAGATATTAGTAAAAATTAACCAAAGACTATATGATTGACTCCATTCTCCATTGCTATTAAATATTTAGATTTTCATGTGGACTTTTCATTGAGTTCTGCAAATATATGATCAGCATGTGGGTGTGACTATGGTAATGTACTAGTTCTGTGTTTTTTAATTAATTAACTTTTTAATAGCAACTGGCAGTGCATATTAAAATAAGGTATAAAATAAAGAGGCTGATTAGAAATGGCCTAGTTAAAATAGTTTTCATATTGACCTATATTAAGACTTGGAAATGAGACCATTAATGACAGTTGCATGGTCAAAGTAAACCACAATACAAACTAACCAGGTCTGCACTAAGGCTGTGGAGCTTGAGGCAAAACTGTGTCAAATGGTGGCCAAGGGACTTTGACCTAAAAACCGATGGAAACTTCTGGCCCATGAAGTTCATTACTCATTCCCAGCTCTGAGTTTAAGTGCATCCCAAGGGCATTCATTCCTGCTTGATTGGGTCTGCTCTGTGCCTACAGACAGGAAATCACTGTTTATATTCAGATTTTGTTTACGAAGATAATGGACACAATCTGAATCATGTAACGGTGAACGCCACCCAAAAGGTCTGCCGCCTAAAGTTTGAGTCTGCTCCGGGGCAGGAACTGTGTGCACCCAATTCTCTCAACGTATTGGTGGATTTCGCTGCATGAAGTTAACCCTAGTTAGCCGTAATAAACTCGGAAGTTTGTTAACTCGCCTTCAAAACAAAAGCACACCGGTGTGGTGTGTAAAAGATGTCCATATGGAGTGATTGTAATTATTTTACTTTGAAATTCGTCGAACTGGCTGTGTAATGGTTTTTATATTGGCCAATTGACGCTGAACCCTCGGCTTCAGGGAGCAAAAGCAACTTTCCAAATGAAATGATATCGAAGTGTCCTACGCGGTCAGACCCTAGTTTCGGAGAAGTTACCGCTCAGCTGTTTACGTAAAGTTTATGGCGGATGGGATGAAAGCGCGACTCCAGCGACTCAACCTGTTCAACATCAAACAAGAACAGAAAGATGTAAGTGAAGTTTAAACGCTGCGTGTCGGCGGGGTTTGACGTAGTTTGCGTGCCATGCTAAGTGGACAGTTAGCTCGCCGCGGTAGTTAGCGAGCGTTGACGTTAGCCAAATTAGAGCGACCGGTTGTTAGCCAAGTTCAACAGGTTGGCTGCGGTTAATGTGAGCTAGCACGAAGACTTGTTAAGCGACTCCCAACAGAATACTCGTTAGCTAAAAAACCGTGTTCTCTGCTCATTAATGAGGCGGAGTTAAGTTTGCACCATATTGACCTTTCTTCATTTAGCTAATTGCTTGAGGCGCAGGCTAGTCTGCATGCCAAATGTTCCTGTTTGTTTGACTGTGTAAATAACAAGTGAGAACATATCGTCGTGCGACTACTGCTCTTCTTCCTGTGCTGTGGGTGCAGGAGTCGGTCCAGACCCCTAACTGGGCAAGAGATGATGGGTGACTGGTTGTAGGCTACAGTTTGATTGAATCCTCATTTACTGTAGGCAGCTAAACAAAGTGCATTTATATGAGATAACGATGAAAGTGTCCGTTTTGTTCAAACTGAGTAAACTATTAATAATCTGCAGATTCACCTACAATGAAACAAAGTTGCCCGAGTCTCATTTGTATGAGAGAAATCTAGGGGGGGGATCCTCTCCTTTTCCTGCTAGCACATGGTGTTGCTCAACATGGTTCTTTAAACAGTACATAACCATTCTTGTCATTTTTAAAAATGGCTTTTTCTTTGGCTGGTCCTGTTAAACATGGGCTTACTGACTGCCAGACCCTTTTTATACTGTTGAGTACATGACAATCCAGCCTGCTAAGCTGTTGTAACAAGCCAAATGTAGGTGTATGAGTGAGTGAGTCACCTCCAGAGCCATTGTCCTTTTCCAAGGACTTCAATCCTGGAACAGGAGGCATGTCGTTTTCTATCGCTTCAGCAGCCTCTCTCATTTCTCACACGCCACCTTGAAGCCTGAGACTCAATATCACCATTTGGACAGCAGAGTAGTTGTTTGTTGGTTGTCTGGTTAAGTGATTGTGATGTGATTTGTGACAAGTGAAGGTTTTCAACATTCAGTCTTTCAGTTTGTAGAGATGTGCTGCTGGAGGTGGGAGATGCTAATGAGTGATATTTAGTTGATTTTAATGTTTTTTGGGGTTTTTTTGAACAGCGATCTCCAGAATGACTTGTTTAAAAGCTGATCCACTTCCTCAGATAAAACACTGGACGTTAGCCTATACTGTAGTCAGCATTTTGATGTTGAAAACGTACTTTAAAAAGTGATTGGGGATAATGATTACCCAAATTGTCCAAGAGAGACTGTAGTGCTTTGGATTTTTAATGGGCCTTTTCTGCCATACCCTCTTCTTGTAATCCCTTGGTCTCGCATGCGTTTCCCTCCCTGTTCATGTGACACACTCCTTGCTGCTGTAGTTAAAACAAGCCAGTAAACCGAAGGCTCCTTCCTGACAGTCTGTCCCTGTCAGTTGTCAGCCTGCTTTTTGTCTATTTGTTTAGCATTCTGTCTTTTACTTATTTCATTCAAGGTTTTGCTTGCCTTACCTGTCATCCTGTCAGTTTTTGAGCTACGCCTAACATTTCCACCTACAGTCTTTTTCTATCTTCTGAGATGAGAACATTGGTGTTATCTGTGAACCTTACTGACCTAATTTATAAGCCAAGAGTTCATTCTGACTCAGCACAGCACTTTGACAACAAGCCCCTACATTGTGCCCCTGTTATCACATTTGAATGAGTTCATCATCTCTGCCTCGCTTGTCTTTGTGCTGTGAAGTGGCTCCTTAATACAAATAGAGTGCTGTCACTGCGTTGAACTCTTTTGGCTAACATTTCAGTCCCCCACTGACACTTCCTGCTTTATGACTGTCCCCCATCCTTCAAAATGTTCCTATCTCTCTCTTTTGTGCTTCACTTTCTGTTAGGGATATTTCTTGTCTGTTGTATGGCTGCTGGACTTTGACTTTTGTGAGCTCTGGCTTCGCTCCACAAGGCACAAGACCCAGGCACATGACCATGGGAAGTGCAGAAGTGGAACTTTTTGCTGGCTCGTCATCGTTGTTGTTGATTTTGTAAGCTGGCTTGTGTGTGGCGTCTTATTTTTACCTCCTGGCCTCTCTAGTCGGGCTTCTACAAGTGAAAAATCCATTTAGGCTAGTGTGGCAACCTATAAGTGGTTCTACAAATTATTTTAATTAAAGTGGGGTTTGAGAGTCATTTTACTCTGGGTGTAGCTTTTGTCCATATTTTTTACTCATTTATTCATTAATAGAGATAATTTAGTATGGTTACAACTAGATACGAAGTTACCTTTGAGCATAAATGATTTATGTTTGAGTAGAGAATTGGAATAGCATTGCTGTGTTTTATCTTTCATCTTTGTTGGGCAAATTTGTTATATTAGCCCTTGTAAGAGTGGAAACTGCGTAGTTTAGAAAGTCTAGAAAGAGAGGCGCAAAATCTACAGAATACATTTGTGCATTTGTTTTAGTATAGTCTGAAAGTATTTCACCAGTAATTTTGTCCCCAACAGTCCTGGTAACTGACTTTGCTCTTCAATTGATATCCTCACCTCTGACCCTTTTTGCGGTCTTTGAAAAACACCAAAAATTTTACTTTGTTTATTGCACTGAATTGAAGCTTCTCTTTTACGATGGTACTTGTGTAACTTCCTTCTTTTCAAGGTCTGTGCTATAGTAGTTCCATTTAATCCTGGCGGCTTGGTGAGCGACACTGTGCTTTTTCAATGTTGTTCCTCTGCGAGAGGCGAAGTCTGTGGGTCACAGCCAGAGGCTGTGTCCCACTGCCTTCCTGTCTGAGATCAGCCTCATGTAAATGTTTTACTGAACAAGATATCTTGTGTCTATAGCTAAGGCTGCCCTCTGAGGAGCAAACCCTCTTTCCACTCCCCTTCAATCCTTCCAGTCAACCGCTCCAAATCAGATGTTTTAGCCCAGTACATGCAGTCTAAAAAAGGAAGGACATTTTTGGAAGGGGTCTAAAAAAGGGGAAGTATTGGAATAAGAAATCCAAGAATGAATGACGCATGATGATGGCGTACAAAGAAATGTGTCCGTTTGCATTCATCAAAATTGGAGAGATCCGAAGCAATACTGTTAGTGACTTCAGCCGTCATCTCTGAAAAATGATTGATTGGTGTCGGGCGGCTGTGGTTGAGAGGGTAGTGCGGTCGTCCATTAACCCCAGGGTTGGTTGTTCAATCCTCGCTCCCCCTGCCCACATGTCGAAGTGTCAAGACACTGAACCCCAAGTTGCCCCTGGTGGAGGCCAGCATGGCGAGTGTGTGAATGTCTCCCCTAAATGTGTGTTTGTCTGCCTTGTGATTGATCAGTCCAGGGTGTTCCCCCCGCCTCTCGCCCAATGTTAGCTGGGATTGGCTCCACTCTATTGCCAGGATGATTAAAAACAAGTAGGCACTAGAAAGCAGGAGGGTGCTAAACATGGTGTCTGGATGCTGATAATGTTGGGAGAGGGGTGCAGAAACAGTTAGAGTAAATGAAGCTCTGGTTAAACAGATAGTAGGAGGAGATGGTCAAGAAGATGATGGTTTATAGGGAAAACTTGGCACAAAGACATTTTAAATGATGAGCAGAATAAAGAAATGTTCTTCTGCTATATTAAGTATGTTTGGGCACAACAATGAACACACATGGAATTGGTCATGGGCTAAATCAGTGTTACTTTAGGAGCATGGCCCTTACCTTCAAAACATGGACAGTTTACTGCACTGATACCTTATAATCAAGTACATTTCCGAGGCTGCATAAATTCCCTCAGTTGTTTATCTGTACTTCATGAATGTAAATATGCAAAGGGCCTGGAAGAGTTCAAGATTTTGAAAACATTTAATGACACAAACTTACACAGGCACACTTCACACTCGTAGTGTTGGTACATGTTGTCAGAGCACAGGTATGTCAGTCAGGGAACTTGTTCATTGGCTGTTTGTCAATAAACTGCTAAAATGCCGCAAGCTAAAGCATCTGTGATTCAGATTCATGTTGGAAGCTTTCTGGTTTCCTTTTCTGTGTATTTCTTAATCTTTTTAACTCTTTTACTCCTTTTCCATTATGTTGACAGTAAAGGTCCTTAGATCGATTGTTTATCTCTTTGTGAAAGGTTGAAGGTTTATGTTTGTTGTTTTTAGGTATCGACAGTAGCTCATAACTTCATCCAGACAGTAGACTAGAGCAGAATCTTGGTCATGTGCTAACAAACTATCCAGTCAACCAACCAGCTAGGCTAAATAGCCATCTGGATAAGAAGGGATTCTTGCTATAATATTTAGTTATATCATCCCCTCTGTCACTCATTATACAACAAGTTTAGTGCAAGTCTCTCAGTTGTTGTGCAGTATCCACAGAACAGCATTACATGTCACTAATGTCTTCACGAACATGTTAGAAAATAGTTTTCAAATTAAACCCTGGAAAGCATTTAGAGAGTGTGTGCTGTTGTAAGGCTGCCTCATTCTTTAAATTTGTGAGGTACATGTGCCAGATTTCTTTCGATAAAGTCAGTGATTGAGAAGGAAAATAAATCTTATCCTTTCAACAAGGTTTTGAGATATCCTGCTAACTAAAACAAATACAAACCACCAAAAGCATTACTCTGTTGGTGGAGGTTATGTGTAGCAGACAGAATGTGTAAAGTTTTTGCTGTTTGCCTTGTCACCCAGGAATATACTTAGTCAACCTGTAACTGCTGCAGTGGTGGAAGAAGTATTCACATCTATATCTATAAGTAATAGAAAAGTTCCGGAATTAGGGCTGTTGTTATCTGACTGTCATGCCTGTGGTTGGTGTTCCGATTCCAGCTCCTCCCGTCCACATGTAGAAGTGTCCCTGGGCAAGACACTGAACCCCTTAGTTGCCCCCGGTTGTGCGTCTATTCTGACCTGTCTCTGACCAAGACAGGACAGGGATGTGCACTGGACTTGGTCCCCGGTCACCATAGAAAGCTGACTGCTGCTCCAGCTCCCCTCAGAAGAAGGATTGCCGGAGAGGATAATTTTCAACGTGGAACGCGTTTGTATGTGTGCGTTTGTATAAAAAAACTTTGCTTGTAAAGGTTCTGCATTCAAAGTCTTAAGTAAAAGTGCACCAAATAATACTGTAATTATCAAAATTAAAAGTTCTTATTATGCAGATATATTAAAGACCCTACGCATGTGCGCCACCCACAGGTGTTTTCACTTACTACCTAATTGGACCTTCTTTTTAGGACAGTGGAGGCTTGTACAACATGTGCTTGGTTGGCATCTCCCTCTCTTTAATTGTGCCTGTTAAGGCAGGCATAGTCCTTTTTTTACAGCAGACATTTTGACTTATAGCAAGAAAAGCACAGCCGTATTTAATAACATTAATGATGGCTGAATTCCACTTAGTTGAAGGTCCTTGTATCGCGCATACTGGCTCACTTCAGTAGCTTACTGGGACACTGCAAGCCGCTGTTAATGTTATTTATTACGCCTGTGCGCTTCCTTCTAAAGTCAAAACATCTGCTGTGAGAGAGGTTGATTGGCAACCCCACAAAATTACCATAATTCCCAAAATAGCTCCACCCAACTCCGACCTGAGCAGAGGTCCAATCATCAGGTTATCTGAAAACACCTGTGTGGGCATGCAGATTATTATTGGCAGTTTCATGTTGTAGCTATAGTTGAGGTGGAGATCATTTGGCCATATCGATAAATTGTTAAGCCCTTGCTGTCAGGTAAATATAGTGGAGTATAAAGATTTTTCCCTCTGAATTGTAGTGAAGTACACATCTCAAAGTTCTACTCAAATTCAATAGTTGAGTAAATGTACTTGGTCACTTTCCACCACTGTACTTCTGTTTTGATGTCTTTTGAAGAGAGAAAAATGCAAGTGTTTTCATTAAACTCGGGACGTTTAACTGGCGCACTCATCCACAGCAGCTCTAGTTAAGATGGAACAGAGGATCAACTGTGCCGTTGTGAGGCAGGAATTGTTTTGGTGAACAGGAGTGAGCACACCTCATTCTGAGGCAAGACGCAGCACGACGTGTGTGGGGGGGCTGCTCAGGCATGTCTTATTAATGACATCACTGATGTGACTCAACCACTGCTTCTGCTTTGCTCGTCCAGTTCTTCCTTTTTGTTCCTTGGTCTGGTACACTGCCAGTGTGGTGCAGGCAACTGGGCCCCACAAAAGGAGAAGCATGTGTACTACCTTGTTTTTTTTCTTTTTGTATAACTGTTATGTATATTTACATAGAGGAAGTTGTTGTAGGTAGTAGCCTGGGATATGCTGATGAATTTGTGAAGGCATTAGTCAGGTTTGTCAAAGTAGAAAATACATTAAATAAGTAAAAGAGGGTCTAAGGACATAGGATGCTGTACAGATTGTAAAGCCCATTTATGCAAATTTGTGATATTGGGCTTAATAAATAAAAAGTGACATGACTTTATAAACAAATACATGTTGGCTGTAAGAAAATGTTCAGCTTGCTTCTCTCCTTCTGCTAGAGCACCTCAATGCTTCAGGCTGCAGTCACTGTGTTTAATCAGTTATCTTGCAAAGACGATAGGGGAGTATTCTCTGTATATATGTTGGCCTTTAGTTGCGCTTTTCATGTTTCAAAAGTGGCCAATTTTCAGCAAAAGGCTACAAGTCTAGAGAACACAGTGTCCCTGCTGTACATAAGAAAGATCAAGTGAAACATAATATACAGTAGGTCATCGTCAGTGTGTCGACAGACTGGATTAAAATTTGTAACTGACAAACCAAAAGGAACTTGTCGAGCAATGATATGCTACAAATATGATATGATAGTTGGTACATGTCACAGTATCATTATTCACGCTTTGCCTTACACAACCGTTGCTATATTGAGCTTGAAGTGAGCCATTGCCATAGTCAAAAATGAATTTGGTTTTGTGCTTTTTGCCATATTATTTTCAGACCAACAAGGATACAGATTAAACCACAATTGCGGTCCGTTTGAATGGCTAGTCTTGGATGACTTGCCAAGTGCCCTTACCACATGCTTGTGAGCAAATGATTAATGTAAACTGTATTTATCCATATTTCTGTGAAAGTATAACTGCCTGGAACATACAGAGCATATGGCTGATAACAGAGAACGGGGTTATGCTTCAGGTGTGAATTAAGAAGTTTTTATGCAGGTTGCTTTGCTGTTTTGAGTAACATATTTTGAGTAAATTGTAATTGACATGAGTTTATGCTGATCATAGCCACAGAAACACAACAGCCACCTTTCAAGCCTACAGTCTTTTTTTAAAGCATTCTTTTACTACTGTACAACACTCTTCTGTATTTAAAACTTGTACGAGCAATGTGTCGGACTGTTTTAATAGTCATGGAAATGCTCCTTGTTAGTCATGGAAAGAGTGGTTACGGAAAAGGATTTTTGTGTGACGTAACGGTTCATTTGTTCTAGGCTTTCCTCAATCAACCCTCAATGTCCTGTCAGGTTAAAAGGAATAGCAACATGTGTGCATCACAGAATGAAGATATAAACTTAATAAAATATGTTGGATTAACAGAAAGTACTTTTGTATTAGATTTTGCTTGATCTACAAGAATATATGTAGCAGTCAGGGAATGTTCCTTATCTTACAGAGCAATTTTCTTTCCTGTGCGAGTGGTGTGGGAATAACCGCCCAATATAAACAGTTGGAAAGCATTGTATGCTACTTTGGCTGAACATTTTCCTTTTTTTTTTTTTTTATGACTAACTGCTACAGTCTGATTGCTGGATCCATTTCCTCTCCACTATTATGCAACTACAATTGTTGATATAATTGGGGAGTTAATATTAAAAGACACGGTCAGCTGCTGAGAAAACGTAAAATAAAACTTCACTTATTCACTCGAAAAAAACCTGCATGTGTTATCTGATGACCCAACATTGCAATTTTCTTTCAATTTCTCTTATTTGGTTATATAAAAATTTATAATCTATTTAAAGCTGCACTGATTGATCTGTTGTAAATATGACAATATTAATCTATAATGTGAAAGGTGCCCCTCGTACTGACGAACCCACAGAGCATTATCAAGTGACTCTACAGATCCTATCGATGTTAGCATTTTTCAGCTCATTGTTTTGGCTTTAATGCCTACAACTTTACTGTTTTACATCACCAGTCAAACAACTCTGATAAACCCACTGTACACTTCCTGCCCAGCACCATATGACACACAATGTTAGCGTTGTTAAAATACAATGTTAAAATAGCTGCATGTCTGCTACATACAGCTCTGGAAAAAATTAAGAGACCACTCCAAATTTTCCAAAGTTAATTTTACTCAAACACATACCTATAAATAGTAAAACCTGAGAACGGATCATTTTTCAGTGGTCTCTTAACTTTTTCCAGAGCTGTATGTACAACTGCGATCAGAAGTTTACATACACTCATCATGGACATGAATGTGATGGCAATATTGCGCTTTCACATGGGCTTTAATCCAGAATTCTTCCAGAAACTTGTTGATGCCTACCAAAAGGGTCTGCTCATGGTGACACTTGCTAAGGGGCATTGACGCAAATATTAGGTCTGCAGTATGTATATTTTTGACCCTGTGTTGATTGTAGAAAACACCAAATGAGTTAAAACGTCTTACAAATTCTTGGGGATTTATTCTATTAATGATGTACGTTGTACCATCATTCTGTCCCAGAAAAAGAACAGTTCAAAGACATAATTGAAAGCCCAATATTGCCGTGACATTCGTGTCCATGATGAGTGTATGTAAATACACTGATATTTTGCAACTGTTTACCAATTTCATCACCATAACGTAATGAAGCGATGATTTGTCAGTGTTGTGTATGCAGCTTAGTGGCCAAAAAAGCAATTGCTGCTGTTTTAAGATTAAAAAGCAGACCAGCTCAGCAGACTGCCTCTGCAGTAAACAGCTGCAGCCAACTCTGGCCTCGGCCTTTTTGTGAATATGTTAACAGAAATGTTGTGCTATAAGCTTTAATTGAGCTTTTAACTGAATTTTAATATTGCTAGTGTCAGTCACGTGTTGATGTTTGCTCTGTGAGGGCACTTGACATGTCAGCTGGTTAATGTATAATATGTTTTGGAACACTGGAGTTGATCATATTTCTGCTCTTTTTTTAATTTGTCTGCTGCATTTTGAGTCTGTGGTACAGTGTGTATGTTGGGGTGTGTGTCTTAGTGTAGGTCATGCACGTATTTTTGTTTTAATGCCAAAATGATAAGTAGGTGTGGATGATGGAAATGGTCAAAGGTTCATGGATCAGACTGGAAATTGATGGTTCCATTTTGTAAAGGTCTGCTTGTCTCTCTCTTTAACTCACACACATACACAAACTGTAGCGTGCTGAGAGCGTTTAGCGTTTAGTGCACGCAAAAAGCCAAAAAATACACAATACAAATGTGTCAAGATTGGATACTGGTAGACATTCAGTTTTAAATAATTTTATAAGAAATAAAAGTAGACGTTACAGAGGGAAAAAAATGGGTACCCAAAGTTTTTATGTGGAGAAAGTGAAGAGGAAAAAGGGAAAGGAGGGCTCAGGAGGAAACGCAAGAAGGGAATCAAATAAAAGGAAAGTGAGTACAAAGCCTGCTTTGAGACGAAGAGGTCACAATTCGGCTTCTTTTCAACACAGGAAGATATCACAAGGGCTGCTCTATTTCAGGGAACCATAACACACATTACACCATAGGGCAGGTTAGCTCATAGTGAGGTGTGGCGTCTAATTTGATAAATGGAAAAGGAATGGTTCATGCAATATGTATTTAGTGTTTATTTCAGTATGTACCCACTATTGCTACGGTAGACAGCCACCTGTTTCTAGGTTTCAGTGTTGGGCCCCCTGGTCAAATACCACCTTTTAGAAATGAAGAGGGCAGTTAATGTTTATTATAGTAAGTACCTGAAGAGACTTTATTGTGGTTATGCAAATGGTGGCAGTGCAATAGAAATGCTTTAATGCACGGCCAACTGTTGGCCAGGGTGCAGCTCCAAGGTGTCACATTAGAGAGCATCCTTAAAGGACCAGGGTGTTATAGCCCATTTACTACAAATTCTATGTATATTGCATTACTCCCAAAAGTGTTTTAAAGCATAACATATGCTGAAGTGTTTATAGGCAGATTCGTGTTTTTCTAGCATTTGTTTTAGTACACTATAAAAAATTAGTAGTGTGTAGGTTTACTGGGTCAAACTCTGTATTGGCACCATATTTATTCCATAATATCATCTTGATAGAAGTTGCAAATTATGATGATGTTTTTGGACACATGGGTGAGGAAAATGTAACACTATTTAACAGGTTCCAAATGTAGAGCTACAGATGCATGTATGTGGTCTGGCAAAAAATAGACGGCATAGGTTTATTGTTCTTAGTCTAGCTGACTGCATTGATGAGTTTGGATATATTCCCTTTGTTGTCTGTAATGGACATGGATCGTTTGCTGCACATGGTGTAGTACATTGGCCACGTAAAGTTAAATGTCATCCAGTTACAAAATGTTTTATGTTCTTATCACCTGCTTGCTATTCCTTCAGGTTCCTGAGATCATCAGTACGTTGAGGCAGGCTGGCAAGAGCTCGGCACGCAATGATGACGTCACCATTTCCAACAAAACTTCTTCTGGAGGCAGTGATCTCTCAACGGCGACAACCTCCATGGCACCCTCTGCTGCTGTGTCTCCGACCGCCTTTGCCAAGAAATTCGAGGTGCTGTTTTGCGGCCGTGTGAGTGTTGCTCACAAGAAAGCCCCTCCTGCCCTGATTGACGAGTGCATCGAGAAGTTTAGCCAGCTGCATGGCTCAGGGTCAAGCAATAAAGGAGGAAATAGTGGGGGGTTGGCGGGTGGGCAGAGGAGGGCATTAACCTTTCCATCCAACGGACTCAGGAGTGGTGGCGTTGGTAATGGGGCGGCAGGGAGCCCAAAAACAGGGAACCGTCCCGTCCTGTTTAAAAGAGACCCCAGCTTTCCCTGTCTGCAGGCCCTGGATGAGAATGGACTCTCACCAGAGATCTCTCACACCAACACTACTGATGCACACACCTGCTCCACTGGAGTACAGCCCACCAGCCTGCAGGAGAACAGGACCATGCTGTTTACGGTAATTTTAATGAACCGATATGCACACACAAACAATAGCAAATATGCTCTAATTACTCGGTTTCAATTTGATAGTTATATTCCATTACAATAATTACCTCAATCAAATCAGATCAAAGGAAATCAATTTTGTGCTTATCACTGGCACCAGACGCACTGTATATACACTGCAGTGGCATGAGACCTTTATGCCTACAGAGATGACAAGATGGTGTCTAATTCTCAGAGTAATGTGACTCAATCAGTGTGTAGTACATCTACTCACAGGTCCTCCTCCCCAGTGGGACACACACACTCATTCATTCACACAGTACTGCACAGGATCTTGGTTTCCAGCTTTTAGGAAAAAGTCCACACCTGGTAGAAAGCTTCTTAGGAAACTGAAATCATGCAAAAGAAAATGTTGGATTCATGCACACTCCGCAGTGAGTTTCTTACTAATGCAATGTTTCTATCATTGACCTTCGTCAGGCATCCTGACAAGCCTGAAGACAATGGGTCCATGACCAACACACTGCATTTGTAATAAACTCTGTGATGACGGTGTGTGAGTTACAGAAGGAAACCATTATTCTGGGTGGTGCAGCAGTCTCATGCTCTCTGTTGCAGTACAGGGTAAGCTTGATCTAATGGTGAAATTAGAGATATCATCTATTTTCTCTTTTATGTTGAGATGCATAGAGTGATGTGCTTTTCACTATTGAGGAAACAAAAAAAATACAATTGTTGTGATTGATTGTTTCAGGTTGAGATTTCAGATAGATTCAATATTATATAAGGCCTTTCAGACGAACAGTCTTTAGTGTGGGTTCTTCCAGCTCACACGCATGGTTTTTTTCTCGGATGTATTCTCAGAGTGCAGTAAAGTGCAATTATGGATATTCCCTTAATAACAAGTCCTCACACACAGTCGCTCATAAAGGAACAAGAGGGAGAGAAGAAAACATACAAGAATATAAAACCCCTAACAACTTAGCAATGGGAAATGCTGACTGCTGCTCAAAATGAGCTCAGTCATGCTCTCATAATTCGCCTTTATTTGACCTCTGACCCCCTACCAACAGACGGTTTCCTGTTTGTCCTCCAGATAGGAAATAGTGACCAATGGCACAGGAACCACCGGGGCCTGTTACTGTCCCTCTCAGCAAATACAGACATATTATTGACACTGATGATCTTGCTGCTGCCATGGAAAGTAGACGGAATGACCTCATCCTGGTGACATCATCACCTCAATTTTGAAGACACAGACTAAATCACCCTTTTTCCTCTAGAAAGAGTCAGATTATGTGATTCATATTTGATACAGAAGTGCAATAAAGGGGAAACATTTTCACAGAAACAATAGCTATGGTCATAGTGCTTGAAGACATGGGATTTAACAGACATGAGAACACTTGCTTATTATGAACCACTGATTCCCTTTTTGTGATAGTGAGTCATATCCTAATGATGGTGTGAAATGGGATATCTGTTAAAGCAGAACTGTCCTCAAATTAATTAATACTTTTTGAGAAGAGAAGAAATTATACTGCCTTTATTTGACAAATCTGATTATTTAAAGAACAAAAGAGATGGGGGTTTTTTAGCTCCACTTTATGTCACATATTCACTGATCAAGCCTTGTAGTTGCAGTTTACTTAAGAACAGATTCACTGTTACAGGCTTTCTTGTCATTAAACATCTATATGTGATACGAGCGTAATAAGAACTTGCTGAAATATCCATGTGAGAAGTTGGGATATGAGGCTCGTTACTGCTGTTACAACCACAACACTTGCGCGCGCACACTACAAGACTGTAAGCGTGTGAAAACACGCACACACGGAGACACTTACATACAAGAGTCTAACTGTTTTGTCTTTGTGTTTTCCTTTGTTTTAGGTGGGCAGGTCTCAGATCTTCTTGGTTAGTCCAGACACTAAGAAAGTTGCCATAGAGAAGAGTTTCAGAGAAATCTCCTTCTGCTCACAGGTCTGAAGCACTGTGTTGCTACACATAATTGTCTGTTCAGGCTTGTGTGTGATTTCTTTTTTTTTTTTTTCTTTTTTTTTTTTAAACCTATGCTGAATCCTTAAACCACCTGATCTTTTCTTTCCAGGGTATTCGTCACGTGGATCACTTTGGCTTTATTTGCAGGGAGACGGTGGAAGGAGGGAGCTGCCACTTTGTTTGCTATGTTTTCCAGTGCACCGACGAATCACTGGTGAGAGACGGAGAATGAAGGGAGAGCATAGTAGAGTATGTCAAGAAAAGGATGGGACAAAAAATATAATACATGTGGTTTGCCCTTTTTTTTTAAATACATTTTCTGCCTCCATCCATCCAGTGTATTTTAAACGATACAATTAACAAACCAAAAATCCAAATAATCACATTTCTCTTAGTACAGTTCATTTATTCACTTATTTATAATGTACGTCTACACACCTAGAAACATCTACTGTATCATTGTTAATGTGAATACAGTGCAGAGTTGAGTGTTTCCTGTAGCAAATGTCACATATCCATTTCCACATCCGCACTTCCCGCTCAGTGTTCATATTTGATCAGCCCACTCAGTTTAATTTAACAGTCCACAAGTTTTCTTGGGATTTAAATTTGAATGTCGCAATGCATGAAGCTGATATTTTCTCCCCCCAATGTTGTTTTCTATCAATCAAGATTAAAGGCTGCTCTAATTCTTTAGACCTATGACTCACAGCATCTGTGCTCCACTGAGTCGTGGCGTGCCAAATGGACTGTCAGTTTGATAAACAGCCTTGGCCATTGGGTTCATTTACTGTATAATAGTCAGCAAATGTTGCAGTGTGATTAGCTCATGCTGCATAGATATTTACTGTAACTCCTGAAATAATGAATCACTGGGCCTGCTAAAGAACAATTATAAAATGCCTTTCACTACTGCCAGAATAAACTGGAAAAACTGCACATTCTTTTCACTTTACTTTTATTTTTACTTCTACCAGTTTAAAGCTGCATACAATGTTATATCTGCAAAGACCCAGAATCCCCACATACAGTATATGGGAACTTACCTTGAATTAGGAAAAGGGAGTTCTGGGCACAGAAACCGAATCCTAAATATTTAAAAATAATCATTTGCTTTTGAAAAGAAGCAAATTTGAATAAACACAGGTAGAAGCAAACTGACAAATGACTGAAAGGCTATATGATGAAGGATGGATAAAAAATCCCCCATAAGAACTGTATTTTGCTCTTGTAGGTGGATGAG
The DNA here is from genome assembly GCA_036023855.1 of Gadopsis marmoratus. Classification (NCBI taxonomy): domain Eukaryota; kingdom Metazoa; phylum Chordata; class Actinopteri; order Centrarchiformes; family Percichthyidae; genus Gadopsis; species Gadopsis marmoratus. Next base: position 17,750 of record JAVQJF010006842.1, read on the forward strand.
ATCATGCTGACTTTGAAGCAGGCATTCTCGGTGGCAGCCCTGCAGCAGAATGCAAAGACACAGAGCCAGCAGTGTGACAGCTGCCCCATGCAGCAGCTTCACAGACTGTGTGAGAGGATAGAAGGTATTGGATTGTCCCTGCGCTTCTTTACCGTACAAACACTTACACATTATAATTGGTTGAAGTAATGTAGATAGGTCAAGTTTATACAGTCGTATACACATGTAGGAGAATAACGGGCCCATTTTGTTCAGCCAGTACACATAACATTTACCTCTTTTAAATAAATATAATATAGTGGTAGTACCTAGCACTGCATTTCATAAATATTTTATATTTGTATGAAATGTCTTCCGCAAGTTAGCACTTTGTGTGAATCTGATGGAAAGATGACGAAGGAGGACTGATGCACTGTACTTATCTTATGGTGTAATGGTAGTCAAACAATTTTGGTATATAACGCTAACTTGTATATTATCAGTTATAATTCGTGGGGCATATTCTGCAGTTATATACAAATAATCAGAGTTTGATTAATGTATGAGTGAACGTAACACCTCTGGACACTTCCAAATGATCATAAGTTCTGAAAGAGAAGTATCAGCCAGGCTTTTGCAAAAAGCATAACGGGACAAGCCTTTTAGTAACTATGGCTCTTGTCAAATTGAGGCAAGGTTGATTGAGGAAAAGCTGATATTATATGTTTAAATGCCCACAACCCAATGTGTTTTTTTTTTTATTAATATAGATAATGCATTAAAAGGGCATATTATGCTCCTGAACTAAGTGACCTCGAACCTAGAACTAAGAAGTATACAATATAAGAGGGCAACACCATTGACCCTCACTACCTTACATACCCTATAAACATACACCTACTACATGTAAAACAAATATGAAGTGAGTGAGTTTTCATTTGGTTATGTTTTTTTCAGGTCTACACCCTTCAAAAACCAAGCTGGAGCTTCAGAGACACTTGGCAACACTGGACAACCAGGAGCAAGCTTCAGTCTTTGAAAACACTATGGTATGTGGTCTGTTCTGTCTAAAGCACCTGTGGGGCAATATATGGATTCCTAGAGTTCACTTTGAGGTGACTGCAAATGGAAACAAACCAGTCAGTTTGCAATTTCATCTAAGTTCATCATGACTGAATCACTGCAGAATCGTAGGTTTTTAATGGGGGATTATTACACATGACTTCAATATTTCTGACACCTCATCTCTGTTTCCCTGGTGATCGATTGTGCTGTCTTTGGCTCTCTCAACACTTCAGTCTCTTGTGGACTGTTTGATAAAGCACATCCATTTAACTGTTGACAACGGATAATGTAAACCTGTTTACCTGTCATTGTAATACAGGTTATTGTACAGTTAAAGGTGAGTCTTTAGAGTTGAATGGCTTAAAATATTTCTGTGACTCAGCTGACATCTGCTGGTGATGTAGCTGAACTGCAATACAACAGTGCTGAACAGGTTTCTGTCAATACCTGATATCAGCAGGTCACTGCTTGTCTAACATTCATTTGGGAACATTTGTTTTATTCCCAAAAAGCAAAGAGTATTGTTGTGCAACCAACTGTTAAGTTTTAGTCATCACACATAAGGTGTAATGACCAGCATTTTGTATCCAGTATAGTCACGTCAAGTTGCTATTTTCCAGTAAAAAACCTTAAGAGTTGGATGCTATTTTTATGTCAGAATTTGCAAACTATTCCTCACGTCTCATTTATTTGCCTGGGTTGAACAATGTAATTTTGAAAATTATGTTTTATGTCTTTGTGTTTCAGAGGGCTCGTCCTAAGAGCGACCTGGAAGAGAATGAGTTAGTGATGGCCTTTTTGAGGAATCTGTATGAGGAGAGACAGAGGAGCCATCAGCACACACTGTCTGGAGACAGCAAACAGGTAACTTGGTAACTAACACACATGTACACTACTGTACCAGCTTTTTCTTGTGTTGTGTCTTGTCTTTGTTCCAATTATATTGAAATGATAAGTATTTCATCCATTTCACTTAGACATAAATGTCATATTATACATGTACTAATACTCTCTCGTTCTCTCGCTCACTGTCTTGCTTTCTGTCTCTGTCTCCCTTTCTCTCTCTCTCTCTCTCTCTCTCTCTCTCTCCATGTGTGTGTAGGTGTGTGAGGAGGCAGCTCCAGCCCCAGTGGAGGCGCAGCAGCAGAGTAGCAGTCGGCAGCGACTTGAGCAGTTCAAGAGCCGAGCCAAGCGCTCTCTCACAGAATCCCTGGAGGGGATCTGGAAGGTAACAATGCTATTTCTTTCCTGGTTTGTATTCTCTAATGCTCAAGTATGTACTTGTATTTATGCAATGTTGTCATCCGCTAACATAGAAGAACAGGCATTTAGAGGAGAAAGTAGTTTTTGTTTTCATTATTATTATTAATCCTTACATTTTGAACATAGAAATGGGGATTTAAGTGATAAGGGTCCTTGAAGTACTGTCCTGGTTTGTGATCTTGTGTTCGATGTAAAAGCTGCGTGCTGTGTATAATCTTGGCGTGTGGGGTTTTGACAGGGGAGCAGCAAGGCCAGAGCTCAGAGGGACAACAGTATAGGAAGTGACAGCGGCTCTTCCATTTGTACGATCAACAGCAGCCAGGACCAGCCCTGTCTAGATGACCCCCTGCCTGCCTCCTGCCAGCTCCGACCCACCAGCCCACTCAAGTAAACACACATGCCCACACGCTGACTCATATCTTGGGGCAGAGCAGTCAGTGCTTTAAAGGTCAGAGCAGTTATTCTTGTTTTACATGGATTTCATTTTTATATGGGTTTTCATCAACCTGAGTTCATAGGGACAATAGTGAAGGAGGTGACAGCTGCTCCTTTTTCTCTACTGTCAAAGCAGTCAAGACCAGCCCTCCCTAGAAAGGGACAACAGCTCTTGGTATGGTCTCCCAGGTGAGAGGAACAGTAGGAGAGATTTATAGACCTATGTTGGTGTCTATAGAAAAGGAAAATCTTATTTAAAAAAAGATCTACTCTAGTTGATATTCACTTGCAGTGTTTTTCTTTTACCAGAAGATCCAATGTGGCAGCTGTACTGCTCTGACAACTCATTTGACATGCATTATGACTGATATTTGACACTTTTGAAATGTGTTTTGAAATTGTTTTTTTGCTGGAAAACTGCAAAACCAGCAAGGCCAAAACTGTAGACCTTTCTTGGACTTCCCATGAATTGTAAAGCTGGGTAGTGCATATTATAAACTTAATTTCACCTCGCATGTTTTTTCCTCAGACTACATAAAGTTGTACAGAGGGTCATGATATTGTGTGGACACCATGCATTTCTCATCACATTCTTTTCCTCCTCATTCTTCAGGTGCCACAACTCAACAGGAGACCTAAAGTGCCTTGACCTCTCCCTCCACCTGTCTCCTTCCTCCTCGTCTTTACTTGGTGACGCTCAGCCACAGGGCTTCCGCCGGCGGGCCAGCAGCTTCAGCCATCCTCCCACCCTTTCCTCAGCAGAGTACTCACCGGTGCAAATACTAAGCCACACACCGCAGGACCCTACTGCAGCTACCAAGCCCAAGCTCGTACGACACTACTCCGTCAGCACAGACACTCCACACCAGAGCAAGTAAGGGGAGTGTGTGTGTGTTTGTACTTATTGTGAGTTTTGATGATTACACGAACCATAAAATGATAAAAGATTGAAATAGCGCTATCTAAAATAAAAAAATTAAAGAAACACTTTGAAAACACATCAGATCTCAATTTGAAAATAAAATCATGCCGATATCTATACTGATATGGACTGGGTAATGTGTTGGGTACAAAAGGATGCCACATCGTTTGATGGAAATTTAAAATTATCAACCTGCAGAGGGTTGAATTCTAAGACACACCAAAAATCAAAGTGAAAAAGTAATGCAGCAGGCTAGTCCATTTTGCTGAAATGTCATTGCAGCAACTCAAAATGGTACTCAGTAGTTTGCACACCAGTGGCCTGTTGGAGGTCATTTTGTAGGGCTCTGGCAGTGCACGTCCTGTTCCTCCTTGCACAAAGGAGCAGATACCGGTCCTGCTGCTGGGTTAAGGACCTTCTACGGCCCTGTCCAGCTCTCCTAGAGTAACTGCCTGTCTCCTGGAATCTCCTCCATGCTCCTGAGACTGTGCTGGGAGACACAGCAAACCTTTTGGCAATGGCACGTATTGCTGTTCCATCCTGGAGGAGTTGGACTGCCTGTGCAACCTCTATAGGGTCCAGGTGTCGCCTCATGCTACCAGTAGTGACACTGACCCCAGCCAAATGCAAAACTAGTGAAAACAGTTAGAAAAGATGATGAGGGGAAAAAATGTCAGTGACCTCCACCTGTAAAACCATTTCTGTTTTGGGGGTCGTCTCATTGTTGCCCCTCTAGTGCCTCTGTTGTTAATATCATTAACACCAAAGCAGCTGAAACTGATTAACAACCCCCTCTGCTACTGAACTGACCAGATCAAAATCCCAGAGGTTTAACTGACATGATGCTGTACTCTGCTTAAAAAGTGTTCCTTTAATTTTTTTAGCAGTGTGTATCCTTGTGTTAGCAGTTATAATTGCTGACAGATCCTTCGCATTAATAACACTAGTATGTCGGTATGAAATGTCTGCTTATCTGCACACAGCTACATTATAGTGTGTTATAAACCACTTACTAAATGTTTGTATACTGCTTATAAATGCTAAATAGGGGGACTTAAGATACAGTGTTGCTATTATTTTTACATTGTGAGAGGTGTCTTGAGTTGTTCGTGTTTGTAGGAGCTTATGTCATTTATGTAGAGCACTTTGTCCGTCTGCTTTTACTGATATAGGCCATTGTAGACTTATATGATCCTGTGTGGTGATTCTACAAGTAGAACAGAAGGTTTTTATGATTTTTATGGCGCTTTCATTTATAACTTTGCACTCACTCACATTCTTCAGTGACATTTGCAACCATCTAAATCCTCCTTTTTTCTCAGGACTGTTAGAGTTGCCGGTTGATGTGAGGACAGACCTTTCCATCGTGTATTATATTAAGATGCAAATTGTTGTGAACTGTGTGTTTTGTGCTCATACAGTACAGCCTCGATTTTCAGCTTTGTAAAATGCAAGTATTTTTTCATTCTACTGCGCAAAGAATAAAACATTTTCTCTTAGAACTCTGTGTCATGTATTCTCTGTGGGCCTCTCCTCCCCTCTCTCTCCTGTGAGTGGTGTGATTTCAGGGCTTTGCTCCTCGCTGCCTGAATATGCTCTGTACTATGTAGTGTCATGGTGAGATCTGTCTTCCTATTGGTGCTTTGGACCTTGTCTCACCTCTCCCCCCAGCAATAAGCCAATCCCCCATTGGATGAGAGACTGTGGAGGCTATCTCTGCCTTGACTGTGTGTGGACTCTGGTCTCTCTGGCTGTGTGAGGAAACTCTGGCACACTTTGTTCAAACTATGGATGACAGCTTGGTGAGTATGAACTTTCACTTAATTTCCCCAAATTTAAATGAACACTGATGGAAAACTGTTGCTTTTGTACAAAACCTGCACCTTGACTGTTAGTTTTGTCTCCACACTGTATGTGACCTTTGTCCTGCAGATGATCCCGGTGGTGGCGGCTGTTTCTGCAGCGGTCGTGTCAGTACTCTACTTTCTCCTGGGCGGCTCTGCAGGAGAGAAGAAGAAGAAGCTGCCTGTCACTCTGCAGGATTCTACAGTCAAATATCCCCTTTCCCTTATAGACAAACAGGTAGACTGCAAACACATTAAACAAAGAATCAGCACTTTATTCTTGCAGACGCATTCACATTCAAGCCTGATTATACAGCAACTTAATGTCTTATTGAACAATGACAGGTTTTATGTTATTTTAGTCTTTTGTAGTGTACACCCCAGTTAGAACAATGCCTTAAGACCTTTTGTTTATTATTGGTATACAAACTGACATAAAGGAAGAAAAACTAATGAATACTAATGAATACTAACAGCATTTAACAGTTGTGAAGCTCATATTCGGCCATTGAGAACGTATATGTTTTCTAACGGGTGTGTGTGTTCTTGTTCAGGAAATCAGCCATGACACAAAGAAATTTCGGTTTGGCCTTCCATCTGCAACTCATACACTTGGACTGCCAGTAGGTACTGGAACATCTGTCGTCTCTTCTCAGATAAAATTCTTTCGCAGCTACACAGATTTTCTGCCAACGGTTTAAGATATTTCTTGGAGTATCTTGGCGAGAAAAAAGCATTTACACCCTCATATCTGCTTGTAATACTTCCTCTAATTGAACTGCAACACAGCAAAGGATACTAGGTGACACATAAAGTGAGACATGGAGCCAGAAAAAGTCGCTCTTTCAAATATAGCATATGCTGGTGTATTAGAGTTTCCATTAGAGTCCCACCTTAAAGAGTAGTATAAGCACTTTGAAAAGAAGACTGTAGAGTTGAGATAGGTTTGTTTAAAGAGCTTAAATGAAGCATGTTTTCTCTGTCCTCCTCTTCCATTAAATCCACCACCTCACCCCCCTCCTTGCTTGTCCTCCCCTCTGTCCTCTGCACCAGGTCAGCATGTGTACCTGTCAGCCAAGGTGAACGGCAGTCTGGTGGTCAGAGCCTACACTCCAGTGTCCAGTGATGAAGACCAGGGCTATGTCGACCTTGTTGTCAAGGCAAGTAACAGTACTGATGTGGGGCACAAAGCAACACAAACATAATGTAGCAACACAGGTAACCTGTAGGAAAAGTTTTGGTGTGGGTTATTTAGACTGTTTGGGTTGTTGTAGGTATCAGTTGTCTACACTTTTTTCACATTTTTGACATCTTGACATTTTTGACATCAACACCACATTCTATTAACCCTTTAGACAGGGTTCAAACATTCTAATTAATGGCTTTACTAATGCCAATAGGTCATTTACTGATGCCATTGATAATAATAATAATAAACCTTATTTATATAGCACCATTCATACAAGAAATGCAGTTCAAAATGCTTTACAACAAAGATTTTAAATGCACCAAGTGCTTTACAGAAGAGAATGCCATAAAACAGAAATGCAGTTAAGAAAAATAAAACTTAGAGCAAATAAAAAGCATTAAAGAATATAAGAAATGGCAAACATAAAAATAGCATATTTAAAAGAAAACAGAAGAAACAGTTAAGAAAAATAAAACTTGGACAGCTAAATTTAAAATAAT
>JAVQJF010006843.1:0-13414 GCA_036023855.1 Gadopsis marmoratus
CGAAGTGTTCCTGGGCAAGAGATTGAACCTCAAGTTGCCCCCGGTGGAGGCCAGCATGGCAACTGTGTCCCCATTGGTGTGTGAATGGGTGAATTAGACTACTGTTCAAGCTTAGATTACTGTTACAGCACTTTGGGAACCGTTTCAATGGTTGAAAAGCACTATATAAGTAAGAGTTCATTACCATTCTTGGATTTGTGAATATTTGGTCTCATGTGTATGTGTTTTATGACTAAATCAAGCCAAATGTGTTAACCTTTGTTCGTGACACATGGGAGTGAATCCACTCCCCAAAAGTAGTATCGTATTCCTTTAGTTGTAGTAGTAAAACTGTAACACTAGATGGTGGCAACTAGCCATCTAAATTTAAACAAGACAAGGAGAGAATATATGTAGTAGAGAGATGGGATGAAATGGATATAGAAGGCTTGGAAATGGGCTTGAGAAAGTAAAAATGAGGAGACCATGAAATGGAACCATTTTAGCCACTTATACCTCTGGTTTTTAGTGACCCGGAACTATATTACACCCCATCTTATTCAGTCAATTAACAATCAACTCCCTTGTATTCCTCAAATATTTGTTTTTTACTATGGTGTCAAAATGTCAAAACCGATCAAAATTGTTCTTCTAATGCTTTTCTCTAAAACATTTGGAGATGGTATGTAACAGTGTTGTATATGTTGTTCACAGTTTGCTGGATGCAAGTGATTGCACAGGTAATGTGTTTTCCTGTTTGGCGCCCTTGATTTAATTTGAATTCACATCAGTTTTATTTATATAGCACCAAATCATAACAAAGTTATCTCAGGACTCTTTTTCATATAGAGCAGGTCTAAACTGACTATTTATAAAGACCCAACAATTCCCACCACAACAACAAACAGGGACCCTGAGGTCTTTTACTGTCAAATGTGGAGATCACAACATACGTGTAGGCCACTCAAGCACATTCATGCAAATTGCGTCCCCTGATGAAATTTGTCCTCGTCATTTACCCATCCAGCCATCCTTCCTCCTGAGGACAGCCTGGAGCAGTGGTCAGCCTTCAATATGGTGCCCAGGGATCAAGTCCAAGTGCCCATGCCCTGTCTTCGTCAGAGACAGGGCAGGAGAGCAATCCGTTCTTCTCGCGTGTTTTTCCTATGGACTTATATATTTCACTAGGGGTTATGGAGGAAACCCATAGTGAGCATGGGGAGAACATGCAAACTCCACACAGAAAGGCCTGGTCCCCCAGGGGAATCAAACCCAGGATCTTCTTGCTGAGGCAGCAGTGCAAAGCAAAAATAGATCCCTGACTGGGAATTGAACTTGGGCTGCAGCAGTGAGAGCATTGAATCCTAACCACTAGACGAGTGGTTCCCTGCTCAGGGAACATTGTGGAACTCAGTGACTAACTTTGGCATAGTGCAAACTGATATCGATCTGATAAATAGGAGCCAGCTTAGTGCAGTGCCTTTAATGCCAATTAAATGTTCCTGTCTCTGTAATAGAATGTGATGGTCAATGGTATCAAATGCAGCACTAGTATCTAATAAGACAAGTACAGAGACAAGTCCTTTATCTGATACAATTAGATGGTCATTTGTAACTTTCACCTGTGCTGTCTCTGTGCTGTGATGCACTCTAAATCCTGACTGAAAATCATTAGGGTTAGATATAGGTCTATAGTTTGATAAAATTCCTCAGTCAAGAATGGGCTTTTTAAGAAGAGGTTTAATTACAGCTACTTTAAAGTACTGTGGCACATAGCCTTTTAATACGGACAGATTGATCATATAGAAGTGCTAACAAGGGTAAAACGTCTTTTAACAGCTTTGTTGGGACAGGGTCTAAGAGACACGTTGGCTTAGATGAAGAAATAACTGAAGTTAGTTGATGAAGGTTGATGAGAGAAAAACAGTCTAAATACAGTATATACTGTAGCTCAGGATTTACAGTTGCTTCTAGGTTTACTGTGTTTGAAGATAAGTCAATACCAGCTGAGGGAAGGAGGTGCTGAATTTTGTCTCTAGGTAGAATTATATCATTAAAGAAGCTCATCAAGTTGTTACTACTGAGATCTATAGGAATACATGGCTCAATAGAGCTGTGACTCTGTCAGCCTGGCTACACTGTTGAACAGAAACCTGGGGTTGTTCTTATTTTTCTCTATTAATAAATGAGTAGTAGACTGCTCTGGCCTACGGAGGGTCTACCAATACATTTTAAGACTATATTGCCAGACTGAACGTGATTCTTCCAGATTGGTGGAACGCCATTTCCTTTCAGGTTTTCGCGATGTTTGCTTTAATCTGTGAGTTTGGGGGTTATACCATGGAGCCTTTGTTTTATTTTAAAGGGGCAATAGAGTCGAGTGTCTTTCGCAGTGAGCCTGCAGCTCTATCAACAAGATGATCAATTTTGCAGGGACTAATGTTAGCATAGGAGTCATCTGTTATATTGAGACATGGCACTGAATTAAATGCCGATGGAATCACTTCCTCAAATTTAGCTACAGCACTTCCACTAAAGACTAAAGGCAACATAGGAGTCCTTTGGCCACTAAGGCTATCATTATCAATGTCCTCATGAATATTAAAATCACCTACAATAATTACTTTATCTGTTTGAATGTCTAAACCTGATAAGAACTCTGAGAATTCAGATAAAGATTCAAAATACGGCCCAGGAGCTTGGTACACTATAACAAATAGTGTTATATAGATGTATTTAATCACTGAAGATGTATATTCCTCGAAATTGATGTGGAACTCCTGAGTGGCTCTGAACATGTGCCAGTCTATGTATTTAGATGGATAACAAGGATAGGACCCAAGTGCAGACAACACAGGCAGACTGAAGCAGTTTATTTGTACTCTGTTAGCTTACATGCAGGTACTGGTAGGCAGGCAGGAAGACAGGTAACTGGCAGATTCAAGAGACAGAAGCACAGGGGCGACACAAGACATGGAAATCAGACCTTCAGCAAACTAGGATGAACCGACACAGAACAAAGGCAGGGAATCAGTAAATGTAGGGAGTAACTGATGAGGGAATGCAGGTGGGGAGATGGGCAGGGAAACATACAGTCTGGTTGTTTTGTCACATGACCTCATACAGTTCTTGTAGTGCAATTTTTGAAAAATGTGCCTATGCTGGTCTGTAGTATGTGTGACAGGTTCACAATCTCACCACACATGATCTTTTTATAAATACCTGTTCCACAGCAGTCAGAAATAATGACTGTTAGACTAGTGTCCAAAAGAAGTAAAATTAGACAGTATGGTGGAAACTACTTAGTTTTACAGATGTTGGTGGATAAGGAAGGCTAGTTGTGGCACAGTGGTACCAAATAAGTTTAATGTCTTGAGAAGAGTAGATAATTATATCTACTCTTTATATTATATCTACTAAGAGTCGGTCTAGACCTGCTCTATATGAATGAGTGCCCTGAGATACCTTTGTTATTATATGGCGCTATATAAATAAAACTGAATTGAAGAAACACCTGTTTCGCATGCAAGGAGGTTGAATAAATCTATCTATCTATCTATCTGAGCTGTTTATTTAGGGGACTTTCATAGTAATAAGTAATAACACACTGTTAAGGTTAACCGTTAGAGAATGATTGTAGGCATGCTGTAATGGTTAGAAACAAGAACAGTGGTCTCTCGTGTTGAATTATACTTGAATAAATAATCAGCAAATGCAACACACGTGTCGTAATTTCTTTACCTGTTTTCCAAGCTATTTAACTGTTATTTAGGTGTTGTTCTGTTGTACCAATGACAGGATCCAGAACATCAACATACCACAAAACAAGAAGTGTCAGCTACACAATCAGAGCAGCCTGCTACAGACGTTTTAAACCAAATATACTTATGAGAGTTACAGAGTAAAGCATGTAAAAACAGGGTGGTCCTTGAATAGTGTGGTAAAATAAAATGAAAGTGCAAAATCACTGTTCTGTAAGCCGGTGCCTCGCGGGCCCTGTAGGGCTTTTCATGCTGTGTATTGCAGCCAGCTGCTGCTGATCTACCTGGTCCCGCCTATGTCACCTTGTCATGCTTTCTCTCACCTGTTCCTCATCATCTCATTAACCCAACAGTACTTCAACCCTGGGGTGGGCAACTGGTCCCTGTCAGATCATTGTTTCGGTTCCATGGAGACACCTCAGTTCTTGGTTCTGCCTGCCTGCCTGCCTGCCTTGCCTTGCCTTGCCAGTCTCACTGCTCAGCTGCTGTCATTATTGGTCTCAATAAAATCCATTTCAACTTGCTCATCTGGCTTCGTGGTCTGCTCTTGGGTCTCCTCCTTTAGCCTGCATGTCACACTGAGTTTGCAAGGACCATATTCACTGCTGCTCATACCTTCATGAAAAGTGTTTCTCTGAGGAGGATTTGGACGGTAGCCAAACCTTACACTGTCAGATACAATCCTGATAGAGCACGAGCCAGTGGTAATTTCTTTGTCTTCGTGACTTAAAGGAAAGACATCAGCAGTATCACTATTACTGGGAGGTTTGTTTGAAGTTTTGATTTGATAGTAATCTTTCTGAGAACAGAAATTGCATCTAATATATTTGAACATTTAGATAAGCCCCTCTCTGTATTACAATGAAACAAAGGTGTCACTTTACATTGCCTCTTCAGCAGTAATGGTTTTTCCAGAGTCAGATTGATTTTTGAGTGTTCTATTAAAACCCAGCTGGATGAGAGGAGAGATTTTCACAAATTAGATTTGATTGTCTTCCACCTAAGCAGCACCATGGGATGTGAGGAAATAAAACAGGTTGAAAAGATTGGCCAGCTGATTTGAAGACTTACCACCTGCTCTGGGGAAAGTGACTGCAAGTCCTTCTACCTGTCTGTCTTTCTAAACTATCTAAGTTCAGTCTATCTGCTAAAAATGACTGCAGTAAAAAAAAAGCATATGTCAGGGTATGTAATTTCTACATCTGACATATCACAGACCTGAGTGCTTTCCATTTAGCTAATTATGTTTCCTTTCGCCGTCGCTCCTTGTTGGAAACCTGTGACCGTCAAGTCCGTCAAGGTTCACCATCATTGAGGATTTTCCTATCACTTAAATAGATGAGGAGCAACTGCACATCATCAGCAACATCAGACAGTCTGGCCCAGGGCAAAGGGGTGAAGGGTGAGTTGCAACTTAGAGAGAGTAGGTGGAGAATATGGTGTTGATATGGCTGATGTTAAAGGGCAACTTCGCCAATTTTCAACTTGATTCCTGTGTTTCTCATGTGGGAACTACATGTATATGAATGGCATTAAACTTCCCACTGTCTTCTCTGTATTAAAATGTCCTTCTGCTTACAGAAACATGCTTTGGACTTCCTTATTCTTTGTAGGCCTGAGTCTCCAATTATCCAGACTCAGGGACCAAAACAATCCGTGTTGTTTTCTCACTAGCAGCAGGGAAAAGCTGACACTAAATTGTATTGGAAGAAAACTAGTTTCATGATATAATATTTAAATCAGATGTTCAGACCACTCTAACAAAGTCGAACATAGAGCTGTCAAATCAGACACAGTGGCGAATGGAGGAGGCAGCTGCTGGAGATTTGTTACAACCGCAGCCAAAAGTGAAGGACAGATGAACATGCAACAATATCACTCATCCACCCTTTAGACTAACATTATAAGGTCTTATGTAAAATAGAATTCATTGTCGAGATTAGTAACGTTTGCCTTCATAGTTACTTCAAAATCAATAATAAAAGCTAATGTTAGGGGCAGAAATGACTCATTGTCCACAGTGAATTGCAAAGGGACTTATTATTAGGGGTTATTGCTTTATCAATCAATTGTTTCTTTTGCAGTTGTAGTAACATATGCTCTGTCTCTTTCTCAGTCAATTTGTCTTAATCTCTGTCTTTTCCTCTATATGTTTGTTTTCTCTATTTTGTCTCTCTGTCTTGTCTCACACTTCACCAATTAAAGTCTTATAAATCAGCAAGCAAATGAAACAGGCCAATTGTCAGGTTTGTCTTTCCAACTGACTCTTTGTCCACACCCTGCTTAGTAGATCCTCATTCTCATAGGATCACAATAAGGGCAGAGAGTTGGATTAAAGCACTGAGTGTGATTTAAGTGACCCCAAGTGACTGTACTTCTCTCTCTCGCTCTCTCTCTCACACACACACACACACACACACACACACAGTATTGAATTCAGGTTGCCAGGCAACAAACTGCAATGCTGCTTCTGCAATTTCAGGTCTCTTGATTGGTGCAGCAGGCCCCTGTCATGTGCCTGATTCTCTTCAGCTAGTACTAGCTCTCTTCTTCTCTTTCTGGATGCATTGTGTTATTGTATTGTCTGAATAATAGTGTCATCTTCAATCAAATTTTTAGTTTTTCCATTTGACTTCCTTGATGTCTCTCCCATTGAGTGACTGTATGGTTGGTATTTGGTACACTACTGTAGAGTATTATAAAGTTTGATTCAGTGTTTTTAACTTTACTGAGCAGAAGTAGGATCACTTGTGAGGCAAAGCTTTATGACACAGAATGGTGAGTAATGGTGAGGAAATCAGCTTGGATGATTAAGCACTCTATATTAGGGGGCACAAAGAGTGACTAATATGTTCCTAATAAGGATGTAATAAGTAGTTATTAGTTCTGGGTCATTTAGCAGCTGATTCAGAGTTAACCAAGAACAAGTCATTAAGAAAGTGAACAGTATGCTGATACACAGTTCTTTCAAATAGCATTTAGGAGTCAATTCTAAAGTAACGTAGTTTTCTATTATAACTCCTGATTCAGAGTTATTCATGACTTGTGGCCACTTAGTTGTTGAGTCATACGTTTATCATGTTGCTGTAGTGCCACCCATCACTTCAGATTTACATGTGCACATCATCTAAATTTGGTTGCAGGTGCACACTGTGTGGAACTGTGACATACACTATATGGACAAAAGTATTGGGCGACCTACACGTTACACGTACAGGAGCTTTAATGACATCCCATTCTAAATTTATAGGCATTAATATGAAGGTGGCCCCCCCTTTACAGCTATAGCACCTTTCACCCTTCTGGGAAGGCTTTCTACAAGATTTTGGAGCATGTCTGTGGGAATTTCTGCCCATTCATCCAGAAGAGCATTTGTGAGGTCAGACACTGATGTTGGATGAGAGGGCCTGGCTCGCAATCTCCATTCTAGTTCATCCCAAAGGTGATTGGGGGGGGGGGTTCAATGGGGTTGAGGTCAGGGCTCTGTGTGGGCCAGTCAAGTTCTTCCACACCATACTCATCCAACTATGCCTTTATGGACCTTGCTTTGTGCACTGGGGCACAGTCATGCTGGAACAGAAAAGGGCCTTCACCAAACTGTTTCCACAAAGTTGGAAGCATAGAATTTTCCAAATGACATGGTAAGATGAATCTTTAAGTTTTCCCAAGGCCAACCCCAGAAAAACAACCCCATAGCATTGTCCCACCTCCACTGAACTTTACAGTTGGCATAATGCAGTCAGGCAGGTAACGTTCTCCTGGCATTCGCCAAACCCAGACTTGTCCATCAGACTGCCAGATAGAGAAGCGTGACTTGTCACTCCACAAAACATGTTTCCACAGCTGCAGAGTCCAGTGGCGGTGTGCTTTACACTACTCCATCCAATGGCATTGTGCTTGGTGACCCCGCTCTGTAACTTTACGTGGTCTGCCACTTCGTGGCTGAAATGCTGTGGTTCCTAAATCAGAATCAGAATCAGAAACAGCTTTATTGCCAAGTAGGTTTCCCGTACAAGGAATTTGCTTTGGTGTATTGGTGCAGTAAAAACTTAATATAAAATAATTAAAATAAGACAAAAAAGTAAGTAAAATAAGATAAATAGACATAAAAATTTGAGAGGAACCAATGCTGATGGCCCGGGAGTCAGAAACATGCTTCCCCATCTTCACGTGCTGCCTCCTGTCCGTCAGGAAGTCTGTGATCCACCTGCAGGTGGAGACACATTCAGCTGAGAGAGCTTGTCCTGCAGCAGAGCTGGCATGATGGTGTTCCACAAACAGGATGATGCATTGTCACCAGCAGAGGGCAGTCAGGGTTTGTCTATAAGGGACAAGCGGAGCACAAGCAAGTTAGAACCGGATTCTCCATTCATCCATTATATGTACTTATCCTCAGAAGGTCCTGCGGGACCGGTTTCACCATAGAGCTACATCTAGTAAACAATCATAACTTTTTTTTTTCTGTTGCTACAACGACGATTGCGTTTCAAATGTGGACCGAAATCCCCTGGGATTTCTTTAGTAAATGTAGTCCGCCATTGACTATATTAAAGTACTCTACAATTTTGGGGTACGTTTCTTTTTTTCTGCTACTTTTATAATACAACTCCGCTGGAACTTAGGGGATAGTATTGTACTTTTTACTCCCATTTATTTGACACATGTAGTTGTTCAATATTAAATATATTAACATTTATGTTTTAAATACACATTAAAGTGTCACAGATGGTACATATAATTATGATAGTTTAACGCTCATTAAGTATTCTCACACTTTTATTCTTTTTTAGAGTGCCACTTGCTAATAATGCTTCTGCACGTTTACTTATAAGATGTGTACATGTAATAGTCATTTTTGGTGGCATTTTGACTTTTACTCGAGTAAAGGATTTGAATACTTCACCACTGAATATAGTATATTAATGGTCTTTGGTGTTGATCTCAAGTGCATAAAGTGCATTTATTGTTTGGTTTTTTTTGTCTTATTTTTTAAATTGTATTTATTTAGAGAAACTTTTTTATCCCTCGATCACACTGACTATCTTCAGTTTGTGGGTGTCGTTTTGTATTCCACTAAATACACATTTGTTCTGCCTAAATTACGTTTTTGAGTATTTTTTAAGTTTCCGGTAGCTTCCTGGTTAACCAATCAGAGGACATCAACTCACATATGGGCGCGGCTTCCTCGCAGTTACGTCACGCAGCGTCGTCAAACCGGAACCGGCCGCCTAACTTATAAATTCACCCACTTCTCATGTTTTCTGTTAGACGGATTCACACGCACGTTAAGCTACGGTGCTGTTATTGTTCGGGGCCTCGGCGGGGAGAAAAGTTGACTACGACATAATAGCAAGGCGCTGAGCCGCTCTCAGGGGAAGAAGAAGAAGACGACGACCACCCTTTTGAAACCCAGGAACCTTCACCGTGTGTTTTATGCGCTTTTGAACGTTATTCAGTTATGCTAGTAGCTAACCAATGGCTGCAGACTTGTGATATCAGTCTGTTCAGTGTCCCCATACTGCAGAAGACTTGAGGAGACTAGTAAGTGACAGAAGAACGGACCTGAAGTCTTTTTATTTGTTTTTGTTTTCTAAACGACTATTAATATGGATCACACAGTGTAACACTGCAGTGGCCCTATAAGATCATTAATAATCATATGGTGATGAGCAAGACAGTACAGCACACCTGGTCTTTGGTTTCTGTCTGTCTGCATCCTGTAAATGTCTTTCTTGTCAAATGATAATGTTTACTGACCCCTTCATGTGTTGTCACTGTGTCTCTACATGGAGTAATTATAAAGATTACAAAGCTGCAGATGTGGGATTTAACCCTACAACCCTCTATTTGGAGACAACAAACCAACATGCTGCTCAGGAAAGAAAACTCACGGTGTTACCAGATTTTATTAGACAGCCCCCCCCCCAACCCCATGCTGAATCCATCCTTGCCCAGATGACTCCAGTGCATCATGCCTTCTACACACACACTCATTGCATTAGTTCCTTATGTGTTTACACTTACACTTGCATGACTTCTCATGCAGCAGATTGACATGCGCCAGATCCATCCTAATATGCAGCTAATGATCTCTGGTTATTGAATAGGCTGCATGTCAGGTGGTAGCAAATAGGAAACGCAGTGTCGATCAGATGATCTGTACATTTATCCTGCCGTGCGTGAGTGTAATGATTCTGCAGCCTGATACAGACAGCAGGACACATGCTCGCTCCATCAGCATCTGTAAGAGGTACTCCATATAGGCCAAGACTGCTTTGTTTAAGCAGTTGACCTGGCTGTACGGTAATTTTTCCTCCTTTTTTCCCCTTTTCTTCCAGGTGTGCAAACGTTTCAGAGTGGACAGCAGCAGAGTGAAAGATTGACAAGAGAAGGAAAAACACGATTTTTGTTTGTTGAAAAAAACTTAGTCATTGTCCTGAAGAACTATGGAACTGTCACTGGTGAGTTTTCCAGCTGAAACAATTACGTGTTTTAGTATCTAGATATTAGTCATATGTGATGACGCACAGGGATCATTCCGGGCGTCCTGTCTGACAGATAACACCATTCTGACATACTGATGACCTCCTATTTCTGACCGCACATGCAGGCAGGGAGTCCAGAGGTGGATGTAGAGCTGCAGATAAAGTGGAGGAGGGCTGCTGGATTATTACATTTAGGGAGACAAAGTGTTGTAACACCACAGCTGAATAAAACAACAAAGGTGGGCATGGCAGAGTGTATACATGCTGTGAAAATAATAAAAAAGACAAAACAACACAATTTAAAGTTGAAAAGGCTGGTTTAACCTGTGCGGTAAAAGTTGTCCTGATTGTAATAATATATTTGCATCAAAGCTGTATGGGTCATTTTTGTTACTTGGGCCACCAATCGTATCTCTACTATAGCATCTAATTGTACTCTGACTAATGATACTTCAGTGAATACTACAAGTAGTTGGAACTATAACAACTTTGGAGCCATTCTATAAAGGATTTATTTCTAAAAACAAATTGCCACAAAGCAACCTATGTTCCAAGGAGTGTACAAACATTTTCCCACCATCTGCTAAAAAAAAACAAAAAAACAGCTATCTCCTGTCTAGCTTTCACTGTATCCTCCCTCTTTCTCTTCTGCCACTTTTCTACCCCCCCCGCAGGCTCATCCAGCTATCAAAGCCTTCATGTGTGGCTCACTCAGTGGGACTTTTTCCACACTGCTTTTCCAGCCGCTCGACCTGGTCAAGACCCGTCTGCAGACTTTGCAGGGCGGCATGCGGCCTGGGTGAGTCTGTGCATGCGCACACACACACACACACACACACTGTTCTCAATACCACGTGGTTTCTTGCCTTGTGACCTCCATAAATTGACTGGATGAACACAATAGAAAGTTTGACCTCAGATAAACTTTGTATCACACATGCAGCACGTTGGCCTCACGTGAAAGCACTATTCATTATTTACCACTGATCACCTTTTTCAGGTCGGGCAGAGTGGGCATGGTGACTGTGGTCCTGAGCGTGGTGCGGACAGAGAGGCTTCTGGGACTGTGGAAAGGAATTTCACCTGTAAGAACATCTTAATACTCTCTTTTCTCCGCCCCCTGTCTTATTGAAAGTCTTCTGCTTCTATGACAAAATGTTTTCCTTTTTCTGACTCTGCTCTCTCATGCATCTGCTCCTGTAGTCTTTTGTTCGGACCATTCCAGGAGTGGGGATCTACTTCAGCACCTACTACTCTCTAAAGCAGCACTTCTTCCAGGACAGCAGCCCAGGGGCCATGGAGGCCGTGCTGCTGGGAGGTGGGGCCCGGGCGGTGGCAGGGGTCTTCATGCTGCCGGTCACTGTGATCAAGACACGCTTCGAAGTAAGCACAGGCAGACGTGTGTGTGGGGTTCTCTGTTTGAAGCATGATAAGTAGAGTATGAACACAAATTGCAGTCGGTTGGGTAATAGATAGAATTGCCCTTAATGTCCCAATATTACAAGTTAAACCAGCCCAGTCACCCCACCAGTCATGTTCCAAACATGTTCATTTGAGCAGATTTTAAACTGAATGAAATGTTACAGGTTTGCATTAAGTAGCTAGCACTTAGAGTAGCAGAGGTTTTATGTTTTAACTGTTTTATCCATTAGCTTTAGCTCATTTTATTAGATGAACTAATCCGTAGTTTGTCCACGTTACCTGCTGGCAACTGCAGAAGTATTTCGTGGTGTACAATTACCCCTGGTTGGGAATGTCTGACTACAACCAGTTACATTTAAACTGTTGGTTATACTGGCACTGTGCTCTGCGATGTGGATGGGTGTTCAGTGGGAGGGTTAGGACCTGCTAATGAGGTACAAGGCAAAAAAACATACCACAGAGCTGCCGTTTGTGATTGAGTGTACTTTATTTATGAATAAGGCAATTCACATTTTATGTTGCCACCACCATTCGCTCAACAGCCAGGTTTAGCTCAATTCCTGAATGTCCATTAGATGCCAAATTATTATTTGGAGTTTGATATGGTCTCATCTTTGTGCTATTACAGAATTATAACTATTATAAATCAACATTATGGATGCTTACATTTTTTGTAGGCCAATCAGAACAGCAATCTGTATTTGAAGAAGCTTAAAGGTGTATTTACTTTGTGCAGAGCTGCTACTGATTCCATTGATATCCATGGAATAAGCTGATTTCCTTTTAGACTGCATGCACAGACATAGTAAAGGCATGTATTAGTCTGTCAATACATAGGCGTGTCCAGAGGGGGGGCCTTGGGTGGCACGGGCCACCCTTGGAATCTGATTGGCCACCCCAGCTGCCACCCCGCCATCCGAAACTATGATTGACTATGACGAGACCCGAAATTTCTTTCTGGTCTTGACATCTGAGATCCTGGCGCTACTTGTCGCTGAAAAATGAGTATAATTTCTGATCCATCTGCTACTGTGGTTAAAAACGTTTTAGCTGTGTAACGTTAGTAAGTAAATAAGTTCCCCTGTCTCGTTCAGTGTTCATGATAATGTCATGCAGGTCTTTCATCTTGGCTTGTTAGCAAACCTGTCGTCAACGCCGAGTATTGTCAACGACGGTGATGCCAACTGTACAAATACTGTATGTCTTGTGTCACTTTGTAGGCCTAAGTAAGTTTACTTTTAACGTTTCACAATTAAATATATTGTGCAATATACAGTGACATGTGCCTGATAGGCCTATTTTTTATAATTAAACTTTAAACACAGTAATGTGACATTAGGTTTTTAAACAGTGGTAGAAGTACTCAGATCCTTTAATACTAAGTAAAAGTACCTATACAGCAATGTACAAATGCTCACAAGTAAAAGTCCTGCATGTAAAATCCTACTTAAGTAATAGTACAGTATTGTTTGGGCTAAGTATATCAGCTTGAAGTAGTGGTTTCATCTCTCTGAATGATATATTATTATACATAATGTGATTATTATTACTGAAATATGAGTGTAAGCAGCATGTTACTGTTGCAGCTGGAGATGGAGCTAGTGTGAACTACTTTATATACAGAGCAGTTTAAGGTTCAGGCCCATCCAAAGACGATTAAATTGTTTACAAGAGAACAATCCTGTTTAAAACAGCACAAATTTGTCATAGATCTAGCCTCTTAATCTTGCTCTTAATGTGCACCAGATTGATGCATTCACCTTTAAA